>QKWP01000176.1:136893-184774 GCA_003550325.1 Gigaspora rosea | reverse complement strand
GCCTCTTTGGGCGCACCCACAATTGAATTACATTGAATGAGAGTACAACTAGCCACATGTACAACTTTTGGTTGTCTAATTTAAGTAGTCCGCCCGAAGGTCCTACACTAGTTGCCATATCTACAACCCGACTAGGGGATTGCCTATTTAAACCCTCTGGTCCAAGCTTCGCATGTCAATCCTACTTGTGATCACTGGTACAGCCCTCCGATACATTAGTCAGTCGAAGACAGTCCCGGATGCTACCTACATCCCTTTAGGACTAATTTATCCTCGCGGGTAAACTTGGTAGAGCAGTCCCTATCCCACACAGGTATTACCTACACTTCGGTAACTTACGCACTCACCGAGGCAAGCAACTTGCAGTCAGGGGATACCCAACCACTACCATTACCTACTTCTGCCCTTATAAGGTTCGCTCCAACCCCGGTACCCACCATCACTTTCCTACCGGTCCTTCACCGTTTTCCCAGACTTCCAATCCAGTTGGCCCAGAAGGGTTGATCTACCCGGCATTAGGTGCCATTATGGTTTTTCTCCCCTTGGTCCCCAATTCCTCAACATAGGTTTTGATTTTTTTTTTTTACTATGGTGCAAACAACCTAGTCCCGACAAATAAAATTGATGATATTCAAATTGCTAATCCTTCTTCAAAAAAAATAGTAATCAAAAAATACTATCCTAAAATGTTAAATCAAAACAAGCTAAACACTTCCATGGTTTTTAATTTTTTTTAAATCTATTTCTAAAAAAAGTTATAGCAGGTTGAAGTTATAGTATTTTTATAATTAAATATGAAATTTGGCCGCCCTATATATATTATAAAAACAAGCAATTTGGCCGCCCTGTGTATACTAAATTTGGCCACCCTATATATACTAAATTTGGCCGCCTTATATATACTAAATTTGGCCGCCCTATATATCACTATAGTGTGAATGTGACGTGCATGCATATAAAAAAAATTTTACTAAGTTAATGACACATGCCCACTAATTAATAGTTGTAGAGCTCGTCGAGACACATCTAACGGTGGTTAGATCATCCAAATTGGCCTAGTGGATGGCAAGCTATCATTAAAAAACAATTGGACGACTATATAAAATCTCTATGTAAATTACATAGAGACTTTATATAGTCATCCAATCGTTTTTCAACGATATCTTGCCATCCACTGGGCTGATTTGGATGATCTAACCACCGTTAGATGCGTCCAACGAGCTCTACAACTTTCAATTAGCAGGCATTGTTGTTAACTTAGTAAAAATATTTTTATATGTATGCACACCACATTCACATTATAGTTATTTTTACATGTGATTTACATCATGTTACACTACAGATTAACTGGCGTGACTATCAATTAAAGTAATTTGGTAAATGAGCATGTGCCAATTTGGCCGTATATATAATGAAAATATCAAATTTGGCTGCATATAATGAAAATATCAAATTTGGCCGCATATAATGAAAATATCAAATTTGGCCGCATTATGTAAATTTCAGATTTGGCTGCTAGAAAATCCCATTTGTTGGGACTAGGTTGTTCGAACTATATATACGCGTATATATAAATTACTATAGTAAATTATATAGCAAATATTGTTAAAAAAAGTTACTATTAATAAATTTTTTTATTTTATCAATAAAATAATCAAAATAATTTTATTTTTATTAATCTGGTAACCTAAGTATATTAAATTAAAAAAATCAAAAATTAATTTGTACAAAAAATATTTGAATCAGAGCTATTTGAGGTACAAATCTTTATGCACTGGACTATATTTATTTGGGCGTTATTTTATGGCGATGGGTCACCATGGCGACCCTATATGAATAGCCAATCAAAATTGAGCATGTGACTATATAATATGTTGCTTATTATTATCCAATAAATATTTCCTACAAACTTTCTAACTTTATAATAAAAAAATACAAAAGAAAATTTCCTAACCCTAAATATGATTGGCTGCTATATATAGGGTCGCCATGGCGATGGGTATCCATCTATAATTTACCTATTTATTTAGTTGAAAATGAATTTATGAACTGAATTTAAATTTGTTTTTGTAGATAAAACCTCATTATCTAGATTAAAGAATAAAATCTATTCTTACTATTAGTTTGGCATAGGGTGAATAATAGATCACAGATAACAAAGAACAAATAATTATTAGGTAATTTTATTTTGTTGACAATAAAATATAATGATATTTTAATATATATGAATAAAATTCTATAATGATAACCACCGTTTATCAACTTCATCACTGGCCTTTAATGCACATTTATCATTATTGTTTATTTCTAATAATTTGTTTAAGTCTGCAGTTGATTTCTTATGTTTGTTCAATATAAGATAAATATCTTAACGTGAATGCATTGTTTGGCTCAATTTCAATCAATTCATTTAAAGCTTTAATTGCTTCATCATATTTTCCCATAATAAAATAAGCCTTTGTGCAATATCTTAATACAAACATATTTTTTTGGTTAATTTCTAATGGCTTTATAAATCATCAATTATTTTTTTTATCTTTAGTATTGGATTGAATAAGAGTTTTAATATTAATCAATTTATCTTTTAATCATCATTTATTGCTATTCATGAAGGTAGTATTAAAATAAACTTAGACATCTAAAAATTTTCAGTACTTGACAAAAATATGTTATACCTGTATATTTAAACATTTTATGTCCAAAATTCGTCTTTATCGACATTCTGGCTTTTGATCTTATTCCAATGCAATGATAAAGATTACTCTTTAAATCTTTTAAGTCTCGAAATGGAATTCCTTAAAATGGTGTAAAACAATTATTAGCTTTATTCCTCAAATAAATTTAGGAATTAAAAAATAATTAACTAGATTCACGCCATTTTTGGTATATGATAAGGTGCTATTTCTAAAGTTTAAATAGCACGCAATAGTATCTCCGGTTTTAAAAGTAGGACCATATGGTTCTTCGAGCTCTGAACAATCAAAAAAATTTCCGGCATCGCTATGATATCCCCACGAGTTCTTACTACACCCTATGAATTATTTTTTAATGAATATTTTTAATAAACAATAAGCGTATTGACTAAATATATTTTTATGACTATAAAATTGGTTTTTAATTACCGGGCAACTTATTTAGTTTAGCTGATTTTGTGCAAAATCCAATTGCAATAATTCTTCAAAAAGAATTAAGAGATTATTAGGGAATGAATCTTATTTAATGTTGCTAGATGTTTTGTTTCTTACCCATTTTTTTCATAATTTATAATATCAATTTCAAAATAAAACAATTTGCATTGTAACAGAATTGGGTTATTCGTACGAATCACAAGGGCTGTTAATCGGTTCGAACCGGACCAACGGTCCTTCGGTCCGTCCAGGGACCGGGCCGGTCATGTCCTTTTTAGGACGCCTAATAGTAAATATCAAATAAACCAAATATTATCATGATAATACGCATTTTGAAACAACTAAAAATTTTTTGTTAAAATTCACAATTACAAACCTCTTAGTTTGTTAAACAAGATTAAACCATGTTTAATGTATAATGAAAACGGGCTGCTGTTAAAGTTAATAAAATAGAGAAATTTATTAATGACAGCATTGGCGTGATCAGTTGATTTACAATCTGCACTGAATTTGTGCCTATGGCACACGAGTTTGAAACAAGCTAATGATTAATTTACCGAGGATTTTTAATGATAAAAATTATAATTTGCATTCGACTAAATTAACTATTAGCTTGCCTCAAACTCGTGTTCCAAACAACACCTACTGTATATGCAAATACAAGATTATCCAGCTATTATGTCTACTAGTGTTCCAAGTGAACAACTATTTAGTTTAGCTGGATTAACTGTTACTAAATCACGAAATTCTCTTGATAATGAAACTGTTCGGGCTGTTTTGTGTTTAAAATCTTGGTTTACTGAAGATTTACCATTCTAAATTTAATTTTACAAAAATATTTTTTCCTGCTAGCAGGTTTTTTTTATATATGTATATAATTTTATGGTGCTTATGAATGCGTATAAAACTTTTATACTATACCATTTTACCGGTTAAAAATTTTTTTTTTGATTTTAGCTTGGAAATAACCTGATACTGTAGTATACTTTATTTTTTATATTTTTTTTATTAAATATATTAGGTTTATAAATTTTAAGCATTTGAAAGACATGTAAATGCTAACAATATTATATTAATAAATATTTTTTCTATGCAGGTAACATCTAATCGTTTTGTTAATTTACTTTAATATTTTCATATATTAAGACAATTCTTGTCTTGAATCAGTACAAGATTGAACATTTGGCGTGACCAATTATGATTATATTATTCAATCAAATTATCGAATGTTAAGTGGTTAAAAGTGACAAAATATATTTTTAACTGATTTTAACTACAATGTTCATATTTACGAAGTTAATTAAGTTATTTTGCTATATTAATATACTATATTATTTTCTAATCTATAATTTATGTATGATTAAAATTATCAAACATATTAATTATTGCTCTCTTATATTATATAAGCAAATATTATAAATTTGAAAAACTTTTTGTAAAAGTATTGAAATTCTTTATACTGATTATAGCAAAAAAGTATTATATTGATCATCGGTCCGTCCGGTCTAGCTCTATTCGGTCCTATCCGGTCCCGGACCGCAGTCCGGTCCGGTTTTTTTAAAAGACTGGGCAATGTCACGGTTCAGGGAGAGCTTAATGATGATATTGCCTAATTTAGCTTTGTACCGCGAACATAAAATTGATAAAGGAGAGTATAAATTTATTAAAGGAAAGCAAGCTTTATTGCATATTTATTATTAACAGTGAAGCAGTTCTGTTTATTACAGGTTATATGTTATATATGCGTAAAATTCCTCCTTTGCACTCTAGCGGGAATTATCCTTTAAATACATTATCCTCTTCAACAATTCTCACGGTAAAAATGAAATAACTCAAGTGTGAGTTTACAGATTATGAAGTAATTTTAATGTGAAAATTAATAGGTTTAAACGTTCATTAAATGTAATCATGAGAAAAAAGATAAGGGTTAATACGTAAGGGAAATAAAAATGAAGTAATGGTTCGCGGAAAAATGTAGTAATCGAACCGGGTAACGTACGATCATCAAAAATGTAGTAATCGGAGCCGGGTAACGTACGATCATAAAAATGTAGTAATCAGAGCCGGGTAACCGTACGATCATCAAAATGAGGCAATTGGTCGGAAGTTACTTCTTATGATGATTAGATCGGTAAATTTTGTCAAGTGACAAAATTTCCCGTGACAGCAGTCTCTTAACCAGGACGGACCGGGTGGACCGATTAACAGCCCTAGTAGCCTTGATATTTTTATACAAAATATCTTGGTGATACATACCCATAAAATACATATAATAATAATGTACGTTCTCACCTGTACAATTTATTCCAAGCCTGTTTGAATCCACATTTAAAAGAGCGGATTTATTACTAATATTCCATGTTATTGAAGTCATATGATCGGTCAATTGGATACTAATAAATTATAAACGTTTATTTTATTTAATGCATAAAAAATTATTAGAACTAATGTTGGAATTTTAAAATTCCTAGTAAGCGTGTGTTCCTGTGCATTTATGAAACGTTGTACAAGATCAGTGATAATTCGTCAAAACAATAAAAACAATAGAAAGTTGAATAATAAAGATCGTAGAGGATAAGTGACCCAAAAAAATTACTATAATAAACACATTGTATAAGTCGGTGCTAAAAAAATGTTAAGTCTAATCAAGAATTTTTTTAGAATTTTTAAAAATTACAAAAGTTTTATCAATTTAGTCTAAACTAACATTATTGCTAAGAGTCGCCAAAAGAAGAAAAACAATTGCTAATATAAAATTCGAAACACGAGCTATTTAAAGAACAATTTATTTGCGTATTGTTACACGGCAAATTTGCCTGCTACGATATACAAATCAAGGGATACACTCAAACTGCATATTTGACCACTTGATATATTTACAAAATTAATTAGACTACTAAATAATTTAAGTGATTCATACGATAAACTCAGTTATTGAGTAATAAGGACATTTATCATACCATCATTAATTAACCGAAATGCCTTTTTTTTAATATAATCTTGATACGATAATTTCGACAAAATTGAAATTTTGAAAAGTAATACAAAAGTGATTGTTCAGTGTTTTGTTTGCGTTGAAAATAGCAAATTCAAATTTGATTTAGTATTTCGCGTAATTCGTTTAATGTATCATATAATCTCACGGACCCATGGGTCCGTATTATTAACGCTGCTTCTTCGCTATATAATTTTCTATTTATTTCAGGCTTGTTGTGATACACAAATAATTTGATTTACATAGTTGACGCAGACCCCAATATAATGTTTCATAATATACAGTATTTAGTTAGTGCAATTCCGAAAGACAATAAAAAAAAAGATTTTTTTTATAGTGATCTCATGCGCCCTAATCGAGACAAAAACCTGTTAAAGTGATGTTTGGTTAAACAATTCTCATACAATAGATAAATATACGTTTTACTGCGTTTAGCATATTGTTCCAATCATATAAGTACTTCGGTCTCTACAATAAATAAAGTTCGCAAACTTTGATATATTCAGTGTTAAATTTAAAATATAATATAAAAAAAAATCTTTTAGAAAAATGAAAAGTGTACATATCGACCCATCATCCTTAATTTTTGTTAAATTTGCAGATCATTTGACCAGATCTAAAATTGGTTCGTTCTAGTTCTGGTCAAATGATCTGCAAATTTGACCACAATTATAAACGATTTATCATGCAGTTCTTCCAATATGATTTCATGAGTTCAGTCATAATTTTGACAGGTTAACCTCCTCTGACCGGTCAATATCGGTTACGGTTATTGACCGGTCATGATCTGACCGAACCCATCCCTAATCAAGATCCAAACTTGATTTTTATTTTCTATTAACAAGAATGTGACCATTATGTAATGAAATCATTCGATTATTGCATCCAATCAGAATCAGTGGACGAACGCAAAAATATGAATTAGACTATACTTGTAAATTTAAACCAGATTTTTCCAAATGTATCACATGTGGCAATGCTAATTTTGTTACAAGTCGATACACAATACTTGAACATTCTTTATCAAAATTTCTCATCGATATTTTAGTCTTAACATTTTTGATCACGGATTGTATATCCAATCAAAAGCGTTAAAGCAAATCATATTGCTACATTAATTTTAGCACACTGATCACATTTTGGATATAAGCATGATTTTATCGGTTGGTAGATCGACATAAAACTACTACAAAAATCGCCAAGAAAATTAGTAATCTGGACGGCAAAAATTCCGACCAAAAATTTACGAAAAATGGAAAAATCTAGAAATATTTAGTGGAATGTAATTTTTTCTTAGTATTTGCTAATATGTTCACTATTTTTTATTAATATCATGAATTTTTTTTATCTATTACGGAGTTATTGATCTTGTTTTGCACTCGTTTTTGAACTTAAGACCATTATACAAAACGCTTTCAAATTCGTAAAACATTTGATTACTTTTTTTTTTTAACTATTTTTTCGCTCAAAATAGTGGCATATATTAGGTAATCAAACAACAGAAGCAAATTTGGAAAATTTACGTTTCATGATTTTAAGAGAGTTAACGATTAACAAATTCTTTCGTTCTCATCTTTGATAATCAGAGATTATCATTTAATCAGCCCAATAAAAAATCCTACGAAAAAATATGAAAAATGCCAAATATTGAGCGAATAGACATGCAAATTTGCATCGGGCACAGAAATTTACGTCGAAAAAGCACATTTCTACCATCGGTTGTTATAGCATTTTTAATTTCATTCTACGGATAATCGCATTTATTTTTTTTCTTTAGATACCAAAGTACTAGTCACGTTAACAGGATAAACAGTAAATCCGGATATAGAAGAAAGTACTACACATGCTCGAAGGTGCAACATGCGATGCTCTCAATATGCATTCACACCTTTGCTTCGCCTCATGCATAATCCAATAATATGCAAGATTTTGCGGACGTACGACACTTATTTTGCCGTATAACCATACACTTCGTGAATTTTCAATATCACTCCGTTCCTGGTACTACGTGATATGCATCACTCCGTTCCTGGTACTACGTGATATGCCGTTCCTGGTATACACTTCGTGAATTTTCAATATCACTCCGTTCCTGGTATACACTTCGTGATATTACATATCACTCCGTTCCTGGTACGGTAGATCCGGATTTTTATCATGCTATTTTATACACTGATCGGCAAACGCAGATGTTAATTTTTATGAGTAGAAAATCAGCAAAACCATATATTATATGAGAATAAACATTAAAATGAATAAATATATTTTTAATTTTATTTTACGAAATAACATTCAAACTATTTATTTGATTTCATGATGTTCCCTCAATTTTCGGAATATAATAGATTTATTTAATTAATAATCTCTAAAACTTATTTAGCACAAATTCATATTGTAAGTAAGGAACGAGATTAGAAATAGAACTTGGCATCAGAGAAAATTTGAAGATTATGTGTTTAGTCCACACGCATTAAGGCTGTTCAAAGTTATTTAGTTGTTTAACGTCAATAATTTTGAGCACAAGCACCTGAGGGAGTGGAACGAAGGAATTTAACAAACATGCAACTGATAACATTATTCTTGAAAATTTTTTTATGTATGTTTTGGCTTGAGAAACAGAGGGAAAAATGACGTTAACATCTATTCAAATTTGAACGTCCTATTTTACACTAACTCTCGAAGAATCCGATAAAATTAACTCTTTTCGCATCTGTTATATTCTTATACAATATCCTGCACTAATAATATCTTTCATAAGCTCTTGCTGAATACCGCACCTCGATTATATTAAGTTTTTTTTGAATATCTTTATTACTGCCTTTTATTAATAATTAAAAATCCTGTCTACCCAAAAGTATATTATATTGTGTCGCAATATCACGTTACTGTCATATCCGAAAATAGCTCATGGGATTTATATCTGTGACACGAGTTAAATCATATTGTGCTGCATCATATCCTGGACACCATAATACAGAGTAACGATTGTACAACTAGAATAAAGTTTAAAGTTCATATCTTGACATGATGTAATTCTCAATTTGTTTTACTG
Organism: Gigaspora rosea; assembly: GCA_003550325.1. Lineage (NCBI taxonomy): Eukaryota > Fungi > Glomeromycota > Glomeromycetes > Diversisporales > Gigasporaceae > Gigaspora > Gigaspora rosea. The sequence continues at coordinate 175,599 of QKWP01000176.1, read as the reverse complement.
TAAGAACTTAAAATGAGTGCAACAAGCAAAAATTTCAACAACTTCAAAAATTTATTATAAAGAAAAATATTACTTGTTATGATTATACACGTTTTAGGATCGTTGAATTAATTAAAAGCGAGAAATTTCAAGGGTATATCGTGCTGTATTTAAAAACAAAACTACCGTTATATTAAAATCATTCGAAAACAATGAGCTAACTATTAATGAAGCCATTAATGAGGTAATTTTCTATGTCATATCAAATAATGTGTTATTAGATTTTAAATATTACAAATAAATTATTAAATTGGTATCCACATGTATAGCTTAAGTTATATCATAGAGTGGATATACACCCTAACATTATACGTTTTAATGGTGTTACTAGAAATGAAGGTAGGATAATACACATCCTCGTTTTTTTACTTATAAAGTAAATTTTGTGTTGACATTATATATATATTAATGTATATAAAGGAGATTCAAGCATTATACCTTATATGCTGATTTTTGAGGATGTTAACGGTGGAACTTTGAGATCATATTTACATGAAAATTCACAACACTTTGCATTGGATGAAATGATTGANATGCTGATTTTTGAGGATGTTAACGGTGGAACTTTGAGATCATATTTACATGAAAATTCACAACACTTTGCATTGGATGAAATGATTGAATTCTCATTACAAATTGCAAATGCTGTTAGATATTTACATTCTAAAGGGATAGTTAATCTTGGATTGGTAATGTTTAGAGCATCATTAGCATACTGTGATTTTGAATTCTTTTTTTTTAATTTGTTATTAAAATAAAATATTATTTCCAATAGCATTCAGAAAATATATATATTCATAATAAAAAAATAAAACTCGCAGACTATGGGCTTTCAAATAGATTAAAAAGACAAGCTGTTAAGTGTCAATATCTCAGATTTTATAAAAAATTTGATGTATATAATGTTGGCAACCTTTTGCAAGAAATGTACAATAACTGTCAATTTACCGAAAATGTTGTCGGTCATATAAATGAATATATTAAAATTTATAAAGGTATAAATTTTTTTTAACGAATTCATTTAGCTGATGTTTTATGAAGTTTTTATAACAGGTTTTTAATTTATCAATGATAGATTGTCTGCAAAATGAGCCTAATAGTCGCCCAGAAATTTAGATTATAGTTTCTAATCTAAAATCGTTGATTGTCAATTGTAATCAAAATATAAACAGATATGATTTAGAATTTATTCACTGACAAAATTCTTTTATAATACAAGATTCTATGATGTATAATTCCATACCATTACAAGAATCGACTATGTACATAGATAAAACATTCAATATAGATCAAAATTACACGACAAATTCACCAACAAGATATTAGAAATGGGTTCGTATTATTTCGCCGACAATCACTTCACCGACATAACATTTCACCGACAATTATTCACTAACAAGTTCATTTTACTGACAGTTTGTTTCACCAAAGTTCATTTCACCAACCAGTATTTTTTCAAAAAGCACACTAAATTTAGCCCTAATTCTACCTAATTCTACTCTGACCCTAACGACAATGATCAGAATTACTTTGTCGGTGAAATGCAGTGTTGGACTATGACATTATATGACCAATATGATCTATATGACTAGTCATAGATCATTTAGTCATTTGTAAGTATATATGATCTATGACATTATATGACCAATATGATCTATATGACTAGTCATAGATCATACAAATATATATGATCTATGACTTTTAGTTATATAGATAACTAATAAAAGCTTTTGCAGTAATGCTAAGAATTTAGATTACTAGTTTGTTTTTTTTAGCCGTTACATTAATTTTTAAGAATAAATAATATGCATACTATCGAATAATTCTGTGTGTGATACTTAGAGTTATACATATAACTTTTTTTTCAAGTTCATAGTACGAATTTACTTTAATCTTTATTAATCAGTACATATGTTTCTAAACATGTTGACTAATCTTGTAAGCAAAATATGCGTAATTAATAAATAGTATCTGACATGTAGTCGCCATATTGTATGTGTTTATTAGCTAATATATTTGCATTTATTTGAGATTTATTACAATACTTTAAGAACTTTGACGAGTTGTCATTATTAAAATTTATTATTTTCATTAGAATTGTTTAATTGATTAAATTACTTGGACTAATTATGCATTACTAACCTAGCATACATTATAATTTTAGGTATAATACTTAGATATACTCCTGTAAAATAATAATTCGTAGTAGACTTTTCAACAAGTATTGCATATAATCTAAAAGCTAATATGTATAAACTTATACGTATTTAAAAATTATAGCATATACATAAAACTTTATTGTTAAAGTAAAAAAATAAAGTAAAAATAAATTTACTTATATGTTAATAATATAGAAAAAATATATATATAATTTGATTTCATTTTGCATTTGTAAAAATTTGATCATCGCCTAAAAATGAAGGAGGCTCTAAATCAAGTATACACAAAGAATCTAAAGGCCATTTTGCATTTTCATCGTCAGCAGGATGTACAGTACGTCCAGCAAAACTAAAATCTTGATCCCATTCCGAAGAAGAAAAAATATAATCTTCTTCATCTTCAAATTGGTTTTCATAATTTTCTAATTCAATCCATTCGTTAATCAACTGATACCACTGTTGTTCTTCCTCTTCCTCTTCGTTTTCTATTTTATATTTTTAAAATAATTCGGTATTATAATTATATTGTACTAAATTAATTTATAGAAATAATAAAATTCTTACCATCGTCTTGATAAATTATTTCAATATCTTTATTAGTTATTTCATCATCTTCGTACTCATCACTACTTATATTACAATTATCCTTGTTCTTTAATTCTATATGTTCATTCAGAATTATAGGTTTAGCAACATGTAATTGACGAACTTCTCTTTCACATTTATGAGCTTCTCTAACTTTACGGCTATACAATATATCACTTCTAAGTTGGCTCATTGCTAATACTTTTTTTGGCTTTTTATATATATTTAATAAAATTAGAATTAATTATAAAACAAATTAATTTAGTAAAATAATTTAAATTAACCTTCAATCGACTTCGACGTGTTGTATGCAAAAATCCCATATTTGACCAAAGTCGTTCTACAGAAGCAGAATTAACACATATTCCATAGATTCGAATTGCTACACGTGATAATTCAGGACCAATGCCACTTGTTGATTCCCAAAAATCAACCAAATTTCCTTTAAATTGATAAAAAGAATCTATATTATATGGATCTTCACCACGCTTATATTTAATTAACTCTGATAGAATAGAAAGTGAACGGGACTCAAACCATGCCTCATAGTAATATTTTAACCACTGGCCAATATGTGTCCAAGTAAGATTCTGTACATCTAATTGAAACTTTGATAGCTTATACTCTGGATGCAATACAAAAGACAAAATAAGGAGTGGCTGCTCCCATTCTTTCCACCGATTTTCTATTCTTTCTAATATTTTTAATCTAAATTCAAGATTATGATGTTGATTAAAAATTTTTGTTGTATATGCAAAACAGTGAAGCACTTCGTATAAACGAGCTGTATCCTTTTGCAATTTGTTGAGAAATCCACATAATGGATATAGTATATTTTGTAGTTCAAATAGAGTAGACCAAAATTCAGAATCATTAATTATATCTGCGATGTCATCAGGAAGTTTTCGCTTTTTATTATAAGATAATGAACTTTTATTAACTGCAGAACTTGGTATTCCGTTTGAACGTATAATAGTAATTCTTTCAGGATTAAATTTAGCAGCAAGGCACTAATTAAAATAGAATAATATATAGTTTATTTATTTAATATTAATATTAATTATATATGTATGTAAATAATATAATAATATAAATATATACTTTAAGTGCAGCCTGAGATTTTAGAATTGAATGAAAACAGAAATAATACGAATTCCATCTAGTATCTCCTGGACTTATAAGAGAACTAACTGTTTGTGATATTCGCATTTGCTCATCCCGTAAAATATTCATAAAGTATGCAGATTTATGAAAATAACTAACAATTCTAATTGCTTCTTTAGATATACGTTTATATAATGTTGATTCTTTAAAAATATCAGAAACAACCAAATTCATCTGATGGGCCATGCAAGGTAAAAACACCTTGCTTGTATACTTTCGTCTTAATTGGCGTCTATAAATTATTTTTAATAATAATAATAATTAATATTAAATAAATTAAAAAAATTAAATCTTATATATACCGTGCTGCTGCATATTCTCCCGCTGAGTCTGAGATAAGTGCTTTAATTGATATATTTAATTCATTTGCTTCATTTATTAAATTTTCAATATATCTAATTACAGTTTCTGTATTAGATCGTTCAGTACTTATATTATATGCACCCCATACTAGTGGTTGGCCAGAAGATGTAACAAATACGACACCCCAAATATGTTCTTGCTTTACATTCGTCCATCCATCAAATACAGCTGTTACACCATCTGTATTTGATTGTGCTACTTTTATTATATTCTGATTTAATGAAGTTGCAGTTTTTTTTAAAATGGATCCACTTAATCTTTTTCGAGTAGGTAATTCAAATTCAGGTAAAGCAAATTTAAATACTGCAATCGTATCTTCATTTTCAATAAAATTAAAAGACAATCCATTTGATACAACCATTCTTAATAAAAGCTGTTCAAATCGAAGTTTATCATTATATGTAAGTGGTTGACGAAGATAGTTTGTTATAGCTTGTTGATTATTAGAAGATCTAACATAATTTGAACTGCTAGAACTATCATCCGTATCTGAGTTATTATCTAATTATTATTTATAAATATTAGTACATTTTTTTTTATATACAGTAATTTAAATAATTTACCTTTATTTTTTCTTTTCTTTTTATTTTTATCATCTTCAGGAACAGGTAAATTTAAAATACGTTGCACTTCTTCAGAGGTTACATATTCTTTAAAATTTGCACACTTTGATAAATGATTTCGACATAAATTTGCTCGATTTGAAGTAATACATTCTGGTCTAACTCGTGTTGCTTCTAAAGTGCCATATTTCTTTATACACCAGCTACAAACTGCAAGTGCATTTGTGGCATTGTTGGGGTTTGGAATTAATATAAAATATTTTCGAAATACGTGAGATTTTTTATTTTTCATAATTCATGAAGTTTAATCTTTGTAATAAAATATTTACTCTTTTATAATCAAAAAAATTTTAATCGCATTATCATAAAAAAAGACTACAAAAGTATTTACTTTTGCATTGTTTATTTTTTCTCACTTTATTTTATTTAATTACTTTACTTTTTTGGAAAACTTGTCAGAACGACCATTACAATTATTTATTCTATTATAGCATGCCATTTTAAGTCATCATTACGTCAATTATTGTTAGGCTTGTATTATGCAAGAATAATACTAATATATTCTAATTAAAGTGCTACGTATAAATATTAATAAACTGGTAATGAGCAAGTATAAGCTAACATATAAATTGTAATACAAGAATGTGAGAATATTACGTATTAATTTTCTTTTAACTTATACATATACAAGTGGCTGTGTTATGCCCAAATCAGAAGAGCAATAATAAGTATATATAAATTAGCTTTAAACATAGCTGTGCAAAATGAATATTTATTAAGAGAAGTAAGGTTATTAAAAATTAAATTATTTCTTTAATACATAACTCTTATTTCTAATTTCTTGTCTTTTGTTCTATTCTACTACTATTTTACTGTTCCCACTTTATTAACTAATCGATTATACGTTCTATACATGCATGATATTTTGACTCTATTCCCGATTTAGATATAGTGCAAAAAAATGAAGTTAAATCATTTGACAAATACTAACAGAATATTCTCACCATGCGAAAATGATATATTTATTACTAAAATTTATCATAATACTAATATATATATGTATATGTATAATATTGGCTATACTAATCAAGTATCTCCAAATTAAGGTATTTTATTGAAATACATCAAAATAAGTTAGAAAGTAAAGTAAATACATTATATTAATTTAGAGATTTCGAAGTTTTCGGTATTTAATATGTTTAATTATAGCTTAATTTCACTATACATTCATAATAAGTTGTACGTATAATATATGTAAGTATAATCTTTATGTAATGCTATATTAAGTAGTGTGTTATTATATTTATAAACGCATGTGGCTATGTTAACTATTTTTATAAGTTGAAATACGAGAGAACAACTTGTTTTATATATTCTTTTAAGTAAAGTTTTCTTTAAGTTCTATATATAGATCATATGACTATTAATCATATCATAATAAAATTATAATCATAACGATCATATGACAAGCGATCATATATCATATGATTTTAATCATATGATTTATGATTTTAACAACTATATGATTATGATCTTTAAAAAACTTGATATGACAAGCAATTGGCCAACACTGGTGAAATGAGCTTCGGTGAAATAAATTGTTGGTAAAATGAACTTGTCGGTGAATAATTGTCAGTGAAATGTTATGTTGGTTTGCCACCCTTTTGTACATATAATCGACAGTCTTATATAACATGTACATTAATACACATGTTATTATAAAATGCACATTTTTCTTATTACTCAAAATTTCCTCTTAATCTATAAAAGGAAATTTTTACACCCACCATTTTTATTATATTATTATTATTATATTCTATATCATATGATATGATATTATATTATATTATATGATATGATACTAGATGCAAGAAAAAAAGGCATTTGAATTGGTTAAAAGCAACTTAATTCCATTAAAAACACTTTCTTATATGCTTGTATATATGTTTTACTTTATTTTTATGCTTATACTTTCTGAAGTTTTTTAGAATTTTGGATTTTTTTTCTCCTGTTTTTGCCGGTATGATTAATTGATAATTAGTGATCGTCAAAGGCAGTAACAAAAAATGTAATGAAAGAATTTGTTCTTTTTTTGCATTGGTTCAATTATGTAACGTAATAACGTAACATGTAAATTTTTTTTTGTTCTTGTGTAAATAAATAAAAATAAAAAAAGTAGATGTTGTGTCGTAAATTCTCTACGTATAGAGGCACACAAAACTAAACTAAATAAAAGGAAAAATATGTTCTGCCGATTGTAGCTTATGGCTTAGATATGATGCGGATACTATGCCCTAACATACACCTGTTTAAATAAATAAAAAAATAATTAATTAATAAATAATAAATAAATAAATAAATAAATAATGAAAAAAAGAAAAAAAATCAATATTGTTAGAATATTTCCCACATTTTTTTAAGTATTGAAAAAAATTGAAAGGTACTATTACTGTACTTTGCTATGTTAGAATTTTTTCTCACATTTTTTTAAGTGTTGAAAAAAATTGAAAGGTACTATTACTGTACTTTGCTATGTAACTAACCACAATTACATTCTGCCAAAAATATGCTCATACATATGACTCTATTTGGATGAATAAGAACATATGGGGGTACCATTCGCTATCAATTACAAGCACTATATCATTATATCAGAATATCCAAATTCAAGGAATATTCCCATTCAAAACTAACCATCCACCTTATAATCAATTGCATCTTGCATGTGAATGTCACCAAGAAGAATTCACATAGCTGTAATAAGAATCGGTTATTAGTGCTATATTGCGGTGTGAGTATTGTTACTTAACTATAGATTCTTGCACTACTATTGCAGCTGTGGGGCCTAATCACAGCATGAGGTCTTTGCACTGCTATTGCAACCATGGTGACTAATCACAATCTGAGGTCCTTGCACTGCTATTGCAGCTACAGAGCCTAATCACAACTAGAGGTTCTTGTACTGCTATTGCAGCTATAGAGCCTAATCGCAGCATAAGGTTCTTACCTGTTATTGCAGCCGTGGAGCCCAATCACAACAAGAGATCCTTGTACTGCCATTGCAGCTATAGAGTCTAATCAAAACATTAGACCCTTGCACTACTATTGCCTAATCATTAAATATAAGATTCTTGTACTATCTTCTTAGCTGCGGAGCCTAATTTACAATATAAGGTCCTTGCAATGCTATTGCTACTATGGAGCCTAATTGCAACATAAGATCCTCATACTACTAATCACCAAACACAAAACTTTAGCATTGCTATCGCAACCACAAAGTCTAATCAAAATTATAAGGGTTTTGCCTAACAACCAATTGTACTGATATTGCCTAATTATCAATATAAAGTTCTTGCACTGCTATTGCAGCTGTGGGCCTAATTATATATGAGATCTTTGCACTGCTATTGCAGCTGTAGTAACTAGTAATCATCTTGAGGTTCTTGTCTAATTGTCAGCAAAATGCTATTGATCTAATTATCAATATAAGGCCCTTGTACTGTAAATACAATATGAGATTCTTGCAATGCTATTACAGCTACAAAGCCTAATTACCAAATATGAGTTCTTTGCACTACTATTGTAGCCATAGTGCCTAATTAAGTTATAAAGTTCTTGTACTACTAATCACAAATGTAAGGCCCTTGCAATGCTGTTGTAGCCACAAACCTAATTAAACATTATAGAAATAACCAAATAATAGGTCACTGTACTGCTATTGCTTAATCTCAAATGAGGTTTTTAAATTATTACTGTAGCCACAGAACCAAATTGCTACATAGTGTCCTTGCACTACTATTGTAGGCACAAAACCTAATATTTAAGTACAAGATCCTTGCACTATTATTATAGTTGCAGTGCTTAATCAACTTATAAGGTTCTTGCCTAATGACTATTCTTGCATTGCTATTATAGCTGCAGAACCTAATTATTGAATATGAGTCTTGTACTATTATTGTAACTACAGAGTTTAATCTCTAGCATAGGATAGTCATAGGATTCTTGCACAGATATGACCTTGCACTACTATTGTAACTGCAGAGCCTAATTACCAATATGAGGTCTAGCACTATTATCACAGCTATGAAGTTTAATCTTAATATAAGGTTCTTGTACTACTATTGCAGCCATGATGTTCAGACACTAACATAAAGCTATCACAGCCAAATATCTAATCATCAAACATAGTCTTGCACTACTATTATAGCTATGATACCCAATTGCCAACATAAATGAGTGAGCTATCAAGCAAAGAGTAGGTAGGGTAGAATAATAGAGCCAGCCTTTTCTACAAGTGAAAAGAAAGATAATCTTCTCTACTAACTAATGGCTCTTAAATATTCTTGAAACATCCTTGCCTATCATAGTAACATATTTTTACAATTATATATCATCAAATATTGATCAGAAAATACCTGCATTAAACAAGATACAACAAGAACTATACAATTAAAATAACAAATTGAACATGTGATCTGGTCAAGTTATCTGATTTCATAGTAATAATTGCCCTGTCACTTTATTGATAGCTTTCATATTGTTGATGCTTCAGGTTTTATGAACTTCTAAAGCTTTAATGTACCCTTAAAAATCTTTTAAAAGTGTTTTACTCTGTTAATGCAACCCAAAAATTGCAATCTAACTCAATATTAACCACATACTGTAATAACAGCTAGTAAGTTCTGTGATTAAACTTTTGCTATAACTTACAATAGAAATTATAATAATTTCATTATTGATTCAACCACTATTGGGCTGTATTGGTGTGTAAATTTCATATCAGAATTTTATAGTAGAAATTATAAAAATTCTAACTAACTCAATCTTTAATTGCATATTTTAGTAATAAAACAACAAGTAAATTTTGTAATAGAGTTTTTACAGTAACTCATAATTGAAATCATATTAACTCAACTATGTGTATCCATTATTGGTAAGTTCTATAATTGAATTTTTTACTGCAACTCTTGGCAGAAATATATTAATTCGAATGCAACTAACTCAAGTTAACCACATACTTTAATCACTATAATAGCAAGTAAGTTCTGTAACTAAATTTTTTATACAGAGATCATTATAATAACTTCTTAACAAATTGTATGTATTGTATTTGCGAGTAAGGCCAGACCAATTTAATTCTTTGTTTAACATGACCCTCTTCCTCTATTTTTTAAAATTTATATAAGTCCAATACATATTAATAGTAATTAATAGTATTTGCCCTCTCTCAATTTTTTAAATTTTATATAACTAATATATGTAAAATCAACTAATAAAATTGCAGTATTATTATTTTGGTGTTTTTTTTCAATGCCCCACCCCCTCTTCCAGTTATTTTATGTTATGTTAAGCAAAGAATCAATTTGGTTTGGCCTAAATTGTAACTAACTTTTTTACTGTAAAGTGAAAATTTAACTTAACTAATTTAACCATGCTGTGGTCATCGGAAGATGAGTAAATTTTGTAACAGAATTTTTTTACAGTAGAAATCGTGATAATTCCAATACTAGCTCAATTTTAATTGCTATGTATGTCAAATTAGAAAGTAAGCTTTATCAACAGAATTTACAGTAGCATATAGTAGAAAATTATATATAGTGATATGGGTCGACCCAGCCCAGCAGCCAGGTCGATGGACTGGTTGACCCTCAGCCCACACCTTTGTGGGCTGGGCCAGTTGGTAAGAGAAGTGTTAGAATCAATTCTCTTCTAAAGCATATTTCAAGCTAGGAATTAAATAAAATCAGTAGTTATTTACAATAATGTAAGAGAATTGGTTTATTTAGGTAATAAACTGGCAAATAATGAATATAGTCTAAATATTAGAATGTTCAGAGGCATAGACAATTAATTATCATAAATATTAACATGCTAGAATTTTTCTCAAGGACAAAAAGAATAAAAATTAAATAATTTAATATTGCTAGAATTTAACAAAAAGACTATCTGATGGCTTTTTGCACGTTTAATATAGATAAATGTTGATTGATTCTGATCAGAAAAAATTACACTAGCAAAAGGTCAGCTCGGTTGACTGGCCTGAGCTTTTTTGGGATCAGCCTCGGCCCACGATTTTTTCATCAACCCGTATCACTAAAAATATACCCTCAACTAGTATATACCTCATTAGTAACTAAGTTTTGTAACAGAATTCTTTATAGCAGATAGTAAAGCATAAGCATTATAATTTAATGCAACCAACTCAACCTTAAACAAAGAGTGGTCCACTGGAATAATAAGTAACAATTTACATAAAATTATGAAAATTCCAATACTAATTCGATTTTAACTTCCGCATTAGCAAATAAATTCTGTAACTAAATTCTTCACAGTAAACTATAATAGAAATTACAATAATTTTAATGCAACTAACTTAATCTTAATCACATCTGAATAGTAAGAAGTTCTGCAACAGAACTTTTTGCAGAAACTTATAATAAATTATGATAATTCCAATACTAACACGACATTGACCACTAGTGTATACTGCATTAGTAAATTGAATACCATGATTCTTCGCCTTATTTATTCTTTTGTTTGTCATTCCTTTTTTCAATTAATTTTATTATTAGCATTATAATCTATCATTATTAACATTTTAAAAAAAACATAAACAAACTACAAATCTTAATAAACCTGTACCCATTGACCATATTTACAGCTGATTATTTATAAAAATAATTCAATTATTTTTTAAATTTATTTTTAGTATATTATTAAAAATAAAGCCTTACTCTCATTTTGAGCAATAAGAACAGTTAATATAAACAAATTTACAAAAGATAAAATTATTTTCCTTTAAATAGTATTTATACTCTTATAAGTTCCTTCTTGCTAGCCTACAAATCATCACAGTATAGTACTAATAGAATTCTGTAAATATGTTACATATTAAGTCAAGTGCCATTTAAAAATTGCAAGCGGGCGACGAAGTTGCCCGCCACATTGGGGTTCTATATCAACTAAGTAAATTAATACTATGTATGGTATCATATAAAATTTGTTATAGGATTTTTTCATGTAACAATAGGTCATGATAGTTAGGGTTCCACAATTTGATTTGATTTTCAAATATTTGAATCAAATATTTGATCAAATTCAAATTCAAATTTGACTATATTTGATTTGATCAAATTCAAATATGGTTAAATTTGATTTGATTTAACAAATATTTGATTTGATTTGAAAATTACTATTAAAAATTCAAATTCAAATCAAATTCAAATTCAAATATTTGAATCAAATCAAATTCAAATCCAGGCCAATTTGATTTGATCAAATTCAAATTGATCCAATATTTGATTTTATTTGAATTTGAGGAACCCTAATGATAGTGATACCATATTAAATTTACTAGGAACGGAGTGATATGTAATATTATGAAGTATATGGGTACTAAGGCATTTTAAATGGCGTGCATCTGCAAAATCTCATAACTAATTGGATAATGCACTAAATGCAGCAAAAACATGAATTTATGTGCTTAAACATCCATCACATGGACTTTATTTATGTAAATCCCATGAATAAATAATCAAGGAGCCACAAATATCAAGGCTAAGTAATATTCACTGAAATATATGACCGCAAATAATCAAAAAGACACAAATATCAAAGCTAAGTAATATTTGCTAAAATATGGCTTATGTAGTGGCTGCAATATGGTAAATCTCTATAATGTGCCCGTGTTAAAAACATTCTAATTGGCTTGCTTATGCATACACACAACATGAATGTTGTCAAGAAAACTGGATTTGGAGTTTTTTTGCCTTATGTTGTTATGAGATAAATTGATCTCTCCGAAGTTAAAAGTTTAATTGCACTATAAATCCTGTGAATAACAATCAAGGAACTACAATTATCAAGGCTAAGTAAAATTCACTAAAATATGACTCATGTGGTAACCGCAAATAATCAAAAAGCCACTAATATCAAGGCTAAGTAATATTTGCTAAAATATGACTTATGTGGTGGCTGCAATACGGTACAGTAATAATTATTTTTACTGCACATCCGTAAAGATGTTCAGGAATGCTAGTATATTTAAAAAATTTGATAAAAAAAATGGCAGAGTTGCCAAATCATGACCGCAGGTTATACAGGTTTTTAATCCAAAATGCCCATAAAAATTATGCACCGATCATTTAACAATAACTTAATTGTATCGCTGACAAAATATCTATAGTAAGCACCAGAGATGGCACCAAAACCTTTTTTGGTGATTACAAAAGTTTCAGGTTTCAGATTATAGCTTCTGAAACCTTATGCGAAACTCGAAACCTCAACTGAAACCCGAAGCCTCAACTGAAACCAAGAAACCTCAACTGAAACCCCAAAACTGCCAAAACATCAATAATCTATTTGTTTATTCTTTCCAAAGTTGGCGCTGAAACCCTTTTGTGCCAAATCTAAAAGGTTCAGGCTTCGTATTATAAGTTCTGAAACCTTATCCAAAACTTGAAACCTCATCCTACAACCAAAACCTCATTCGAAACCCGATACCTCACCTGAACACCAAAAACTATCCAAACTTCGTTAATGTAATATATATCTCTTTCAAATGTACTGATGTATACTATGTATCTCTTCAATATATATTAATCGCATTGATGTATGTTATACACATATATCTCATTAAAAAATACAATAAACTTTGAATATCCAGCAATATTTGGACCGAAATGCATCCAACAATTTATTGTATGTGTGCAGTCCTTTTTGTTGTTATGATTCACAAAGTATAACATGAAAGGTATAATTTCGGAGTTTATATTCTGACAATCAAGGTTGCTTTTGCAAGCATCAGTTTTTTTATTTACTACATAAAAACTGGATACAATATCAAGTAATAATAAGTAATTAGTACGTTCATATCTACTAATGATAGAATTAATAAGTTACCGCAGAATTAAATCAATTGTTGGTATCAAAAGTCATCAAATACTTATCGATTCATCATTGGCAATTTTTTCTATCACTCTAGAATTTTGAAATCAGTTGTAATAACAGTATGATATTAAAAATAAAGTTGACCAGCTTTAAAAAAAACCTGAACAAACTGAGGCAGTAAAAAAAACATAATTAAAAAATGATCTATATAATGTTATAATTTATTCAAAAATAATCTTACATTTTGGGTTCATTAAAAATACATCAACTTTACAATAAATTTAAAAGGCTTCAATATTATATTTTTGAGTTTTGGATTATAGGTTTGGGTTTTGGATTATAGTTTCAGGGTTTCTGAGTTTTGATTTTTTTTAAAAATCTGAAACTAATTTCGGATTAGAACCCTTCTGAAACTTGTTTCGAGTAGGTTTCATTTCGACGCCATGTTTGGTAAGCACTATGCCAAATTCAGAAATTCAAGTAATTCAAAAAAAATCAATTTGTTATAAGCCTTTGTTACAAAGCATGTACGTACGTATATGCTAAAAAATACAAGTTTCATTTAAAAAAAAAAAATATATATATATATATTATAAACATATGATAATTAAACAACAATATTCATAGTATATATTAAACGGGTGGCAATCAAATTGCCAACAATCACTTCACAAACATCAATCTACACTGACAATCATTTTACTGACAAGCTTTTTTTACCGACACAAAATTCGCCGACACTTGATTTACCGACAAGTTCCTTTTCACCGACAAGTTGATTTTACCGACACACACTTCACCGACAGTTACATTTACCGACAAAATCAACTTACTGACAAGCTCATTTTACCAAAAATAGAATACACCAACAAGCTTATTCTACTGACAATACAATTCGTCGACAATACGATTTGCTAACAATACAATTGCTGACAATACAACTCGTTGACAGCAATATAATAAACTACTAAAAATAATTACGTATTATGCAATTTATTAATAATGACAATAAAATTGCACATTTTATTAATGACAATAATAATGATTATTGTCACGGCTGATGTTGAAGTTATGACCTATTTTGATATAAAATTTTAAAATTTTCTTTGGATGTTTTTGTCATCTTTGTCTTATAGGGTTAGGGTAGGGTTTGGGTATAGATTTCATATTTATAGAGTATATGTGGATTTTAGCTGGGCTTATAGTTTCAAATTGAGACCCTATACTTCAGCATCAACTGTGATACTTAAGGCATCTGGCGAATTGTTTGTCAGCAAATTGTTTGTCAGTGAATTGTATTGTCAGTAGAATAATCTTGTCAGTAAATTCTATTTTCAGTAAAATGAACTTGTCGGTAAGTTGATTTTGTCAGTAAAATTAACTGTTGGTGAAGTGTGTGTCGGTAAAATCAACGTGTCAGTGAAAACATGCTTGTCGACAAATCGAGCGTCGGCAAGTTATTTGTCAGTAAAAAAAGCTTGTCGGTAAAATGGTTGTCAGTGTAGTGTTATGTCTGTAAAGTGATTGTTGGTGAAATAATATGAATCCATATCAAACTAACTAATTACTATATTTAATAACCCCAGACTATAACCATCCTTAAATAATTTTCCCGCTCCTGGTTTTGTGTGACAGCGTCACGCAGCTACCTTATTAATATAATCATGCTTATCGTCACTATATAATTTATATACAAAATGACAAAATAGATGCATAGTTCTAATTTTAACATAATTCAAAGTAATATTTTGCGTAAATTAATAATAGGTCTCTATGAGAAAAGTTACGAAGTCATTTTTTATATTTAAATAAAAAAAAAGCAAATCCGGCTTAAATTTAAAATTTTATTATTAAAAAAACTGAAGGATATTTAAATAATTTTAATAATCGATTTGGAGCCAATGTTTCACAATATTTTAGAAAAAACGCTTCGTAACTTTGTAAATATGTTGCGTAAAAAACGATTTGTTTTTAAAAAACTTCGAAAGAGAAAGAAATTCGATCTGTACATCTAAAAGAAGTTTTGGATATTTTTATATTAAATTTATATGATACATTTTAATCAGTACGATCATCAAAATTTTAATTTAAATCTTCTAATAATGAAATATTAAGGGGACCTGATATAGTTTTGATTTACATAGCTGACTGGGGTGTCACACGGACTAATTAATCAAAACTATGTTCGATAACTATGTGATTTATCATATTGCAGATTTTTTACGTTACCACAAAGCAAATCGATTTACTTCTATATACCTTATCGGATTTTATTAACTCATATGAAATCGATATTTTAGATATTTTAAAATGTATCAACTTATTATATAGAAGTGCAATCGCCTTGAAATTTTCACCAGTTATTTATATAAAGTTCAAAGAATAAAGCTATGGTTTTATTTTTTCTATTAATATGTGGGTTTTGAACATTCACTTTACAGAGTACTTGAAAATTCATTAATTAGGACGAAAAAGTTACATTAAAACATATAAATCGAAACTTAATTAGAACTTTAGCGAAAATCAACCATAGCTACTTTGAAACAGTTTTGACGAACAGTTTTCAATTAAAAAAAATTAGATAAATAAGTACAATATTTATGTGATACCTTTAGAATTTTGCGCTTTTCTTTATAATTAAGTTAAGTAAAATTAAGTTCGATCATTTATTTTAATTTTACTGATAAAAATCTGCTGTATGATAGATTACATAGTTATCGGACATAGTTTTGATTAATTAGTCCGTGTGACACCCCAATAGCTGACGTAGAACCCCACCGCCACATGTACATTGCTAGTTAATAACATAACATAGATAGATGCATTTTTATAATAAATAATGTTAAAAGATTGACTACAGTTTTATTTTAAACAATACTGTACAAAATAATATATACATTAATGATCTTCAAAAGCCTCAAGATTTCCATTCCAGTATTTTAATAATCTAGTATTTTTCAATTCAAACCATTTATCGTTCATTAAATTATCAAGTAGTATTTCTCTGACTACTCTAACTGCAGAATTTAATGCACCAACAATCCAACTAAAATGTATGTCAGTATGTTCACCACACCAATGGATAGATTCTTCTGGTCTCATCATGGCACCAATTAGTGTTTCTACTTGTCCGACACCATAATAAGCATAAGCACCTCCTCCAACAGTTTTATCAGCGGGCCAATATTTAGCCTTATTATTCTCTTTACCTGGAACCCATTCTTTATATGCAATATCACCATGAATAGTTGCTAAATCTTTTAATGCAAGTTCAAATCGTTCTTCCTCACTGAATTGACCAAATACTAACGCATCTCTATTCCATGAATAAGATACTAAAAGAATTCCTGGTTTATCGGCAGATATATTTACATAATATGAAGGATAAACTATAGCATGAATAGTAAGGTCGGTAACTGAGACTCCACCAACAATTCCAGCATCAGAAGTTGTTGGATTAGCACCAGTTTCAGAAGGAGGTTTTTCCCAAAAACGTGATTTGAATTGGAGGAATATTTTTTCAGCTAGTTCATAATCCATTTCACGAATTGCATTTCGTTTTCCATATGATAATGCTTGATATAAATATAATTAATGAAATTAACTTTTTTTTTTAAAAAAAATGTAATAAACAATAATTATATAGTGCTTACTTAAAGGTAAATCCCAATGACGTACGACACCTGAAGGAACAGTGACAATTACTCGATCAAAAATTTCGGAGACCTTATTTCCATTATTTTTCCAAAACACTTCAATTTTGCCATCATTTGTTTTATCTAACTTATAAACTTCACTATTATATTTTAAATTAATATTTTCTTTTTTGATCATTGGCAAGAAAGAATTAGGTAACCGTTGCATTCCTTTATCAATTGTATTCCAGCTTATATTATAGTTAGGGTCGCTAAAAGTATACGTTTCAATGACAGTAGAGACAAAACCAAAATGACGAAAGGCATCTAATATATATATATGTATATATTTTATGTTATATTTAATTGTTATTATTAGTTAACAGTCAATAAATAACAAAAACAATAATTAAATACCTCCGCCTAATTCTTGCTCTTCTATAGCACTAATAATTATATCATAGTCCTGAGGTTTTTTTGATGGTAATACTTTGGGAAGATAAACTTCTCTTAAATAAGAATAAGTACTATGATTATCATAACGTTTTAAATACATGAGACCATTCGTGAAATTTTTATCCAGTTCGTCAAAGAAAGGTTGTAATGCATCTAAGTAAATATCAAGATAATTATCTGGAATTACATCAGGTAAACCTAATTGTTTTACTGTAGCGCTTTCTGAATAATCACTGGTCATAATTTCACCGGATGAAGCTTTTTTGTTGTTGTAATAATACAAGGCACTTTATATGAATATTTATATGAGTATTAGGATTATTAGGATCAAAATATATTTAAAGTAATGGATAATTATAAGTTTAAATATGCTACTAACTTTGGATTACTAAAAATAAAAGGAATAAGTTTGATTTCCCTATTTGGGTCATCCTTCTTATTATATTCATTCATATATTCAACTAGATCAAAGACTAATTGATGTTGACTAAGATCCGGACGATCTTTGACATAAGGTAATCTCATTGCACCAAGTTCTCCATATAAACGTTTTTCATCATCAGGATCATCAGTAAAGTAATGAGTATGGATACGTCCACCAACACGATCTTGATATTCAAGAATAGTGATATCATCTGTACCGGCTTTTTTCAAAAGAAGGGACGAGAACAAGCCTAATGATTTACATATAGTATTAAGTTAATATATATATATATATATATAACTTATATATAACAGTAATATATTGATTAACAACATACCAGACATTCCTGCACCAATAATGCATATTTCTAATAGAAAGCATGGTACATATAGAATTAACTTTCT
This sequence comes from Gigaspora rosea, assembly GCA_003550325.1. Taxonomy (NCBI): domain Eukaryota; kingdom Fungi; phylum Glomeromycota; class Glomeromycetes; order Diversisporales; family Gigasporaceae; genus Gigaspora; species Gigaspora rosea. Next base: position 156,918 of record QKWP01000176.1, on the reverse strand, counting down.
TACAAACAAAATTTATGACTAAATTATAAATGTAGAACATGCAATACTTGGATTTTTTTGACTGGAGTATTTCGGGGGATTGCTCTTATATTTTTATCTCTAATTTCAATAAATTTCAGATAATTTCAGATATAATTTAATAGATTAATCTTAATAGATTAATAGGCTCTCTTTAATAAATAGATTTATATAAGCTTACCTTTTATGATATACATCATAATAATAATAGTCTTTTAAAAACGATGAACGTTTGTCATTATTACCACCTGGAGTCCTTCTTTGACGGACCAAGCTTACTCTGTGTTCAATTGCTCTATCCTCTTTATATTATATAAAAAAGATTTTGTTAAAAATATATTACTTTCCACTTCTCTATCCGATAAGAACTACGGGAAATGAAATTGAAATTATAAAATCTAATCATACTTACGAACTGGTAATGATTGAAAAAATTTAAAAGTGAATTTATTTTTAAAATAAATTTATTGCTTAAAACTCAAGATTATTTATTAATTTATTAAATTAATTTTTTTTACACTTACATACTGGTAATTTATCGAAAATATATTATTAATAAATAAACAAAAAAATCTTTTTTATTAAATTAGCAAAAATTTACTTACGACCTATTATATAAAATTTTAAAATTGGTTAGCATTAAGTAATAAAATAAAATATTGTTAAAAGTCAGAAACTAGATGTCTGGATATCGTTTGGCATGCAACTTAATTGGGCGCAGTAAACGCGTGTATAAAATAGACAAGTTTGTTATTTTTAGCTTCACGTGTTTATTGACACAATTAAATCGTAAAGTTAATTTATATCCATATCTCTCATGTTATATTTGACTAAAAAATATTTACTTTGAGCAAAACTTGGAATAAGAATTAATGCTGTAATAAAAACCAAATAAAATTTAAGTATCATCTTGAGTTAACTTTCTAAAAGTCAAACTCAATGTCGAAATGAAAATAATTTGCACCTTTTTATATTTTTTTAAAGATGTAGAGGTATACTTATCATTATTGCCTAAAGATTATAAAAATAAATTTTTTTTTTGTTGAAAAAATAAAATAACCTTTTGGCATGTCGAGTAGGATTGGTCGCTCATTGTAATTAGTCTAATTTCGTCGACTGATAGATATAAATAGTGATGTGCCGCGTACGTACGTACTGTACGCTAAAATTTTTGCCGATCACTTGTTTCAGCCAATCAGATTCCAGAAAAGGACTATACGTACAGTACGTACAGTACGAACTGTACGTACTGTACGCTAAAATTTTTCAGGTATCATATAAATGGCACATCACTAGGTATAAATTGCCGGTGTTACCCTTGATAATTAAAACACTTAAAATTTTCCGATAACCCTGTTTCTTTATTTACTGTAAATGTTTATTATTTATATTACCGTATTACCGCGGAATAGCGCACATGGGCGCTATTTCGAAAATCGCATCCCCTAAAAATAGCATACTGGGTTTCGAAATAACGCCCTTGCGCGTCCCGAAATAGCGCGCACCTTATATAGTATACTGTATAAATGAATGTATTTCTATAACTTTGAACCACGGGAAAAATTCTTAGCGCCATTTCATCTCTCCTTTTGTTACAATACTGACCGTTTATCATCAAATTTTTATAGCGAATATTTGACAGATAAGCCGGATAATATGAATACAGCAATACTTTATATATGCGCCAGGTAGAGTCAATTAATACGTAATGAGGTCATGAAGCATATAAATAAATAGATAAATAAATAAATAAATAAATAAATTCAATATCGATAAGATAAAAATTAGAATAAAAATGGCAAATAAAAAAATAAAATAATAACGGACTAATAAAAATAGTTATTTCAGTATCGTCAAGTAGAAGTTCATATGAACAGAACGCTAAAAGTAGGCATTGAGAATGACGTTAACTGTTCTTCTATTCTATTTATATAAATTAAGGTTAGATTTTTAGTACTTGTTTACGTACATACGTACATGAATAACAAATTGAAGATCTATAATTTAGGTAATTATTTGCCGGAAAGCTATGTATTTTCTATTTAAGGAAATTGATTTTTAAATAAATATTTATATACTGCACATGGGCGCTATTTCGAAAATCTTTTTGGTGCATAAAAACTAGGTTGGTTTCGAAATAGCGAACATGCGCGTTGTAACGGTCGAATTTAGCTGGGGTAGCACAAGCCTAAATGATTTTATTATTTTTATCGAAGTATTTTTTTTTTTTTTTAAACGCGAAATGGCGTACAATCGAAGTATTTTTAGTATCTATTTTTAGTAAGATTAACATCAGTGAATTAAAAGATTCAAGAGACTTAATAGAATCAAAAGATTCTATAGATTCAATTAATCGAAAAGAATTAATAGATTAGAAAATTAGTAAAGATTCTTTCGAATCGTTTTTTAGTCTGTAATTGAATGTATATAAGAGCCTCGAGCTCACTTCCAAATAAAAGATAACTCAGTGAAAAGTTAACAACTCAGTTAGTGTTAAAAATAAACCGATAAAACTAATTCGTATGGAATTAGTAGTCCAAATCCCGTGACCTCATTCATATTAGAGTCTCGTGACATATCTGGAGCTCTAGTTCGACCCTAGTTACTCGGACCAAGTCTTTTCACGCCTCAATCGTAGCCTCACCATTATTAGGGTTCAGATAGAATAGATTAGTTGGTTATAATAGTGTATAGTAGTGTTATTTAGCATAGAGTTGACATTCCCTCTCACACCGTACTCGAAATACCGCGCAGGTGTGCGCTATTTCGCGGTAATACCGTATTATCTATATAAGTATATTTATTTATTTATTTACTGTTTATTTATTATTATATAACGTATTTCCTCCGAAAATAAGCACCCCTGCAATTCGTATATACCTGAAAATAAGCACCCCCATAATAGAAAACCACGAATTTTATTAATGCATACTTATATCAACATATACAAATAATTAAAATATGTTATTTCAAGCACGTACAACAGATATTTCAAAGCTAACACTGTCGTAGGGAGACTCTATGTTTATTAAGTTGCGCAATTTAACAAAAAAAAACTGCATTATATTTAAGAATTTTTTTATAATCCACCCAATAAAGCACTGGTAAGTTATTTCCTTTTTTTTTTTGACCACATTTTTTTTTTCTAATAGCATTTTTTTATCCTTTGCTTCATGGCCCAAACGGCTTATATTTCACATAACTTCGACTCTAAATGGTTAACCCAATTAATCGTGTAATTGTAAAATTCCGTGTCACTCTATATAACCAATTTAATTATTATCACAATACATTATTAAAATAAAATTTACAATCGCTAAATTACCTTAATTATGCATCCATTACTATCAATGTTATCGCTTTTATCATTTTTATCACCATCGTCGATTTCTACACCATTTTAATAGCAATATCCAAGATTATTTATTGCAGTAGAACTTCCAATTTCAGCAGAATTTTGATATTGAATGAATTCATTATGTTTATCCTTCTCGATATTATCATCACTGTCGGTATCGCAAAGATCAATAATTTCTAAATCAGAATCCGATTCACCTGAATCATCTGAAATTTACAAGTCTCAAAAGATTCTACAATTATTTCGTTAGAAATTCCTTCCCATGAATTCTTAACCCAAGTGCGTACATCACCTATATTAGCATGGCGAAGATTTCTTACTGCAGTTTCACCGGGAATGTTTTCTTGACTTGGTCTAAGAACGTTTCCTTGATCTGGTTCGAGAATGCTTCTCCAGCTTGACTTAGAGTTATTTCTTTGGCTTTCGAGTGGATTGGCACTGTAAACGGACTTTTTTTTTTTTTTTTTTTTTTTTTCTTTTTTTTTCTTTTCTTTTTTTTTTTTTTTCCTAGACTTCAAAAATTGATGCTTGCGGTCACAAACAGTTTTCTCTCTTTATTAGATTTCAAGGTTATTAGATTTCAAGGTTAAGGTTTGAATTTTTTGTTTCTTACAAGATTTTAAGGTTAATGCGTAACGATAAATCTATTTCTACGATCTTTGTCACTAGAGATAATAGGGATGACCAGTCAAATGACGATCGTAACAAGAGAAATCACGAGAGACGATCATGTGGTTATTATGGTCAATTTTATGTACAAAGTACATGGTTTTTTGTAAAGGTATTTTTTATTTTACTGAAGTACCCGAAAATAAGCAACCTTAGGGGTGCTTATTTTCGGAGGAATACGGTATAACTTATTCGTACAACCTATGGCATTTAAAATTATAATTAGGGTGTGCAATGGGCCGGGCTGAACCCGATGATTTGTGGGTTGGGCTGGGTTTGGGCCGGGCCTGGGCCTAAATTTTCAGGCCCATAAATTAATTGGGCCGGGCTCGGGCCGGGCTTGTAAAAATGGGGTGAGCTTGGGCCGGTTAAACCCGGTAATTTATATAGGTTGAGCCTTGTTCGGGCCAAACCGGGCCTAGATTTTTAGTTCTACAATGAATTGGGTTGGGGCTCATAATTTAACGGGTCGGGTTCGGGCACAGTCAAACCCGGCCCAACCCGGCCCATTGCACACCCTAATTATAATTGTTGTGGGTTTGGTACCGAGCTCCATGGGCGTCGTTCCAAAATTGGATAAACGCCCTCATTATTAATAAGATCGATCTTTGTGCTCCCGGGAAAACCTTTAAACCTGATTGATGAATCGTACTATTCCTCTTTTAGGATACGATAGTCCGCTTTTATGTATCCCGAATTTTTTTTTTTTTTTTTTTTTTTTTTTTTTTTTTTTAATTTTTTTTTTTTTTTAATTTTTTAATTTTGCTCAGTGGCGTACTTTATTCAATTTCACTTTATTATACATTTATGTTACATATCACGTGTTACCTAATAGGGACCTTACTGCCCTACTAGGTTCCCTAACAAAAATTCCTTCGCCTTACTAATCCCTCCGTTTCTGTACCCCAGCACCTTTATCTCCTTCTTGATTCTGTTCCTGATGATGTATGGTAGGATCGGTTCCGGTATGGGACTCCCTCACCACCTAGCATGTGTAAAGCAGCACCATATCTCGTATAGCGTGTTAATATGCAGCCACAAAGCCGCATTTCTTCTGTGACGATTTCCTGGGTCCCGCAAGTTGGTAGCCGACCAAATTTCCTCTATCCTCTCCGGAAGGGTTTCTCTGGGACTTTTCAGGAACCCGTAAGCGATTTCCCATATTTTCCGGGTGATTTTACACTTAACTCCGAAATGTTCTAACGTTTGTTCTCCTTCCTTGCACATGATACAAATCCCTCCATCTTGCGTAAAGTATTTAGTTCTGAAGCCCAGCGGCAGGGCTCCATGTTGAAACCGCCACAAGATATTCTTTCTTTTATTCGAGGTCCACCGTAACTCTCGCCACCTCCAGTGTTCCGTGTTATCCTCGTCTCCGCCATTATTTCTTTGCGTGATCACCAACCTTCTTGATTTTTCGTAGAAGAATTCAACAGCTTTCTTCACCGAATATTCTTCCCCTGTTTTATTAATTATACTCACCTTTTCTCTACTCCAGGGCCCTTGTTCTGACCCTTCCATTATATTACCCTCTGCCCTTCTCCAAGCCTTTAGGTACCTTTTCCACTTTTCCGGCCATGCGCTAGTTCTGACTGAATCCAAGTTCAGTGCTGCCTTACCCGTGTGATTCCTCTCATGTTCCACAACCTAGCTTCGATTAACTTACGTTCCACTCTTGCCCAGTAATTCTCACTAGTCAATAGTTTCAGCCAAACTTGGAGAAGCCTTGCGTCTAGTAAGTCCTTCAGCACTGGGGCCTTCAGTCCACCATGTTGCAATGCTCTTTGAAATGTCTCAACATTTGGAAGCAATTTCGACTTATTTTTTATCCACTGTGCCAGCAGATCGTTAATCTCTGCACATTATTTATAATTAGGAGGCATCAAGTATGCCACATACCATATCCTTGATATAATTAATGACTTTGCAATTAATATTTTACCCCTAAAAGATAGGTTTCGTCCTCTCATTCCTTCCATTATTTCTTTAATTCTTTTTATGTTTTTAGACCAACATCCACTTTCAAGACGACTCTCGATATTGAGATTGTATCCCAAAACCGTGACTGTTTCGTCTTCCCTCAGAATTTTGTAGCTACTGATCTCTTCTGCTTCAAACCGCCTTGCGTTTGTAGTAAGTGGGATTAGAACTGACTTGGATTCATTAATTTTGGCATTCGATACTGCCTCGTATCCCCTTATAACCTTGTTAAGTGTGCTCCACTCCGTGTGCGAAGCCACACCTATTGTTAAGTCATCCGCATACGCGGCGGCTTTAAATCTTAGCCCCTGCGCCGGTATGCCCATCAATTTTTTGTCCAGCATTATCAAAAAAGGCTCAAATGCCAGTACATATAGTAGGGGGAAATCGGGTCTCCCTGTCGCACCCCTCTACTTATTCTAAAAGATTCAGAGAGCATTCCCGCATCCGTTATATATGCTTTTTGTTCCTCAAAAAGCCTTCGAACTATTCTGCTAAATCTGTAGTCAAAGTTCATAGCTTCCAAGACCCTTTGTAGATACTCATGATTCACGCGATCAAAAGCCTTCTTTTGATCTAATAGCAAGAGCCAGTGCGAGGAGGTCTGATTCGTCTGATTCTGCATTGTAGTGATGATATCCGATACCGTGTCCATAATCGAACGACCTTTCACAAAACCTTGTTGGTGATTTCCAATTATCTTTTTACAAATTTCGTTGAGTCTTACCGCCATGATCTTCATGAAGATTTTTGCGTCTCCATTGATCAAAGAAATGGGGCGCCAGTTGTTCACGTCCTCTAAATTTTCTGCCTTCTTTGGAATTAACGATATTATATTTTTGCACCACGATCTAGGTAGAATCCCGGTGGAAAGTACTTCGTTAAAAATAACTGCCATTACCTTGCAACATTCTTCTTTTAACTCTTTATAAAACTCGTAGGTTAGTCCATCCACTCCTGGAGCTTTGTTATTCGGTAAAGCAGCTATTACGTCCCCAATTTCCTGTTCTGTAATCCACCTTAATAAATTTATGTTATCCTCTTCTGCAACCTGAGGTAGGTCCTTTGTGATTTCTCCATACGTACTCCAGTTTACGGCTTCAGTGGTATATAACTCCGCGTATTGTTCTTTAACATAATTTAAAATTTCCTTGGGGTCTGTTATTTCTGGTGTATCCGGAATTCTAACCTTACCCGTGATGGACGTCGAATGTCTAACCTTGTATCTTGTGAAAAAATACTTAGTCGACTTTTCCCCTTCTTCTATCCACCGCGCACCCGATCTGACCTGCCATTTATTGGCCAGGTTAACGAGTTCATCTTGTAACTTTCTTTTATATGAGTCCACTATTATCTCCAGGTCTGAGTTTCCCCCTTCTACTGCAATTCTACTTTCCATATCGGTGATCTTCTTATTCAATCTATTAATTATTCTCTCAGGAGCCCTCGGAGGTACCCAGCACCTTATTAGCGACATAATCCGGCATTTGATTTGATCCCACTCTTGGACCGACTTAGTTTCGCTCAACACTCCGAGTATTTCTTCGCGTAATCTTTCATTCTTAAGACTCTTTATATCCAGCTTCCAATATGCTGACTTCATTACGGACTTTGTGAATTTTATCTCGGTTTCCACCAGGAGATGATCTGAGTTTCCGAACCTCGTTACTGTCTTTCTGCAGTTCTGCGCAAATTGTTCGTCTATAAAAATGTAATCTAGCCTTGTAGCCATTTTTTGCCCGCCCCTTGTCGTTTGGAAAAGGTGAGAAAAGGTTTCTGTGAGGAAACTATGGCCGTATCTACCATGTTTCTCATAAGATCCTTGAGTTTCCCCTCCGTAGGGTCGACATGCGGTGCTGCATTACTTACTCTATTTGTATTCGGGTCGATATTTACATTGAAATCCCCTCCGATTATGCTGATCTTGCTCTCATCGATCCGTGGGCTCCAACTATCAAAAAAGGCGTTCCTTTCTTGTACCGTTGGCGGTGCATACACGTTCGCGATTTGAAAAGCTCTAAGTCCGTACGTACATGATGCGTTAATCACCCTTCAATTAAAAAGTTCTGTAATTTTCTCGAATTTAATTTCTTTTTTTCCTGCTAGAATAGCGGTTTTTGAGCTCCAAATTGAATCAAACATCCACTGTCTTTTAATAAATTCTCTTGTTTCTTTCTTCTCTAGGTTAGTTTCCTGTAGCAAAATTAAATCTAAATTATATGTTTTTAGTAAAGTAAGAGTTTCTCTTTGTTTATTTCTGTCATTCAACCCTTTAACATTTAGGGTTGCTACCTTAATCTTATTGCTTGCATTGAAATATTTAGTTCCTGGAGTTACTACTCCGTGTTTCTCGGATTTTACGCATCCTATTCCTGCCATACGGGGCTTGTTTTTCACCCGGTAAATTCACAACTCTATTTCGGCCCTTAGGTTTCTTTTTTTTATGCGTAACGGTTATGAAACCGTCCTCGTCCATCTGTTCTGGTACCCCTTTGGTTAATGCTTCCTGTCTCTGTTCTGACTCATTGCTCGACTCTATCTTTTGAATTACCTCTACATTTGTACACACGTCAACGATTTCCTGTAGATCTGGGTCCGCTCCCAAATTCCTTTCCGTGGCTATTATCTCTTCTAGATCACTCTCACTCGATTGAGACATATAGTCACCTTCCATATTTACCCCGTCTCTCTCAAGTGCCTTATCGTTGTTGCTTCCACGTATGGATTGTTGCTACTGAAGGTTTGTACTTCTATTTTTTCTCCTTCCTGACGTACCGTCTCCTTTCCCTTAAGATTCTTGTTCTGTTGTCTGGTGGCAATTGCCTCTTTGAATTGAGCGCAGTCCTTTTTGATGTGACCTGATTGGTCACAATAAAAGCACAGTTTGGGGGCCGACTGCCACTCAGTCGTGACTTTTTGCTCCCAAACACTTGTATGCCTGGGCAACCTCTTTCTACACCTTGGTCTTCTACAATACAATCCACTGATTCGAGCACACAGGTGTGTCCTCATACACCAGAGGTATAATTGACTTTATCGTCCCGAAGACTTCAAAAGCCCGCTTTATTTCATTCGAAATGAACTCTCTCCTGCCCATTGGTACGTTCCTCAGTTTCACCGCCAAGTAAGTTCGCCTCAAATTAATAGGAATATGCCCAACAATGTCTGTTTAAAGAGCGCAATTCCCTCCTCAGCGTAAAATCTTTGTCTCTCTTCACAATCGAACACCAATTCTAAATGGGTTCTCTTGCCTCTTGCAAAGTGTGGCTTCGCTGCAAGAAGTTCTTCCCCAATTTTGTTATATATTGCCATTATTATTTCATTTATTGGTATGTTCTCTAGAGACTGTATGTCAAAAATTACTGCATTTTCATTCTTGGTGTTGAATGGACCCCTTTGTCTCTGTTTAGAGAAGGTAGCCTTCCCTCTTCTTAGCTTAGTAAATAAGCCAGACCACTTATATGTTGTTGGTGTAAAGGTTCATTTCCCTTTATGCCTTTTTCTTGTGTCTTCTGTCTTCCTTTCTCAGTGCGAAACCCCTCAACATTCGTGGCTTCAATCGAATTTTGTACATCATCACTTTCATGTGACGCCAGTGATGTCGATTGCGTAATTGTTCCAGCAGATTCGACGATCACCGCCCTCGAATTTTCCGAAAGCCTATTGCTACTTTCGATTCCGTTAAGGCCATTCTCTTCTTGAGAGAAATGGTTATTAGGCTCCTCGTTTACTTCTGTCAGTAAAGACGGGTCAGCCCTATTTAACTTATTGGTATTATCTACCATTTCATCAGCTTCCAAGGTCTTTGTCGCGTGTATTGTTAATATTGAGTTTACTTTGGTCACGTCTGTTTTAAACTTATTTAACGACCTTTCCTCATAAAGATTCTCAAAGCTCTCTATTTTTTGGTCAATAATACTCTTTTTCTGCTCTGCTCTCCTTCTTTTACCTGTTTTCAGGGCAGACGCCCTTTCGGGTGCGCTGTTTTTGTTTAGAAACCTTATTTCTTGTGATATTTTGTATTAATTTTGTTACCCGGCTGCCGGAAGCAGATCAAGTTTTTGTATCCCGAATTTGGTTTTTGGAACGTAAGGAAGACTGCGAAGTATTATTGGAATTGATTGTATTGTTAAAGATCGTGTGTAAAAATTGATTAGATGGAAGGTAATAGAAGTTTTAAGGCGCTTAGTGGTTACAAGATCTGATGGAAAAGGCAATCTATAGAGTTCGTCAATGACAATGTTTGTAACTTTAGATTGGGTTCGTGTCGACTTCAATGACACGAAGCGAAACTTCGGAATGTATTTAAACCCTGATTTTTGTCTCAATAAAGTTTTCCTCAGACTTCGATCTGTTTTATAAATAATAATAAGTTAGTAGTGTCACGGTGGTGAACAGTATGCGGCATACTTGCCGGAAAATAAGATTATAAACAATCGATCGATTAACGTCTTGTGCACGTGATGCACGTGATCGATCGGAATTATGAATATGAGATCATACGATCGGTAATTTAATAAATGCCGGGGTAAGTTACAGTAACGATTAAGGCATCATTAATAAGATCAATCGGTAGTACGTAGAAGTATACCGACATGGGTAATCGATGCGCATAAAATATGAAGTAATTATGAAGTAATTAATAAGGGACAATGGATCGTATGATCCATATACTGTATAAGGGGCCAACGCACCGAACAGCGTGTACAGGGCGATCCACCCCGCACATTTTCCGATCACACATGTGACACCCAGAACGTAACACACCTATACCAAATCGAAATTACCGTAATTAGAAACTATACTCGAGGTATAGCAATAACTATTATTTATAATTACTAACGATAAAAATTAGTCATAGCAAAACAATTAGTCATAGTATTTACAACGTATTTTTAGCAAGATAGCACAAACCTTTTAGCTATAGACTTCTCGAATGTATAAATATGATAGCTTTTTACCTTTGAAACACTAGAAGCATTAATTTGACTTGACAAAACACAAAGAGTCGTAACTGACGACCTCATAACCCTTATAATTAACAGGATAAGTCAATAATAGCGCCCAACACCTTTATACAATCACCCTTAGTATAATACATGTATTAGAAACATGTAAAGAACCATATTAGCGCCCAAACATGCATAAAGTATAAGCACTTAAAGCTATTTGATATAGCGACCAACTGGTAAAAATTAATTACCAACTACCAAAGAGAGTATCATTAACTTGACACACTCTCCAAAGTAACAAGCCGTTGACATACCACAATGATAACGCAATGTGCAAAAACAATACTCAACAAAGTATTAGCAAGGCGCAAGTACAATACAATGTACAAGAACAATATTACTTCACACATATTATATCAAACATATTATTTTAAACATTATTTAAAGTCTAAAGAAAAGACTACTGTATTGAAATACCCACGTAACCTTTTAACAAAGAAACATATTTATTAAATAAAGATTATATTTTATTAAACATAAACTCTATTGTGCAAATAACTTTACAAATTATCCTTCTACATAAAACTGAATTAACTAATTGAATAAAAACCTTCTATAACTAATAAACGAATATACCCACAAGATAAATAGATAACCTGTATAAAATTTAGAAAACGAAAGGAAGCCCAACCTTTGAAAGCAAAAGTAATACCTCAGAGAACTTATCCAACTCTGCAAACAGTAGGCATAGCCAACCTACGAACCTCAAGTAACCATTCCAACTTGAAACCGTACTCAACTTATTAAATACACTACAGAAAGTAGTAAGAAACCAGAGAAACTTTAATAAAAAATATATGATTATATTAAAGTAAAGAAGAAAAGAAGAAGCCACGAATTGGCATACAAAAAGAAAGTAAATTCGCCGTTGGCACAACTAAAAGGAATACAAGCGCAAAACTATCTATATAAAATCTATTCAAGCAAAAGCATAATCGTCATAGAGCAATTGAAGCTTAATCAAATCATACAAGTTAAAGATGAGGGAAAGTACCATAGTGAAGTTAGCAAGATATCTACAGGATAGATACCAACTAACCTAATCTGACAACCAACTGAACTAAGGCTGTAAAGGCTAACACGAAACCTTACGTTGACACTATTAGGCTGATCACCTGACAAGACAACCATATTGGAAACTCAGACACTAAGGATTGAACTATTGAACGAATGCGATACATATTACAAATCACGATTACCAAATTAATGAAGAATATAACTGCAATAACCATTATACTATTAATAGCTGCAATACAACAAATAGTCAAAGCTCAAAACATTAACGTCACAGTACCAGTCATAACTGTTACTCAAACTCCAACAAATGTACCATCTCCAACAACTATAATTACAACTCAAACTGTAATACAATCTCCATCAACAAACTACTTTAATGACGCAAATGCTGTAAACACACTCGTTGCTGAACTCGTAACAATAGCCATATCAACAATAGTAATCACAATCATAATCTGTATAAAGAAAAGGAATACAAAAGTCTTGAAACAACAAATACAACGTTTGGCCACAACCCAAACATCTAGACTACCGGATTACCGAGGATATCCATAAACAACACGTAATTTGAAATTACAAAGCTTATAAACAAAAGTATAAAAATAGCTACAAAACTCATACCACGAATGACATATCTACATTTGGACATAAACGACATTAAACATTACAACACACCAACATTAATATCATTCATAGTACTCATAGCAACATTAATATTTGGAATATTATTCACGATATACACATGTTTAAGGAAAAAACACATACAGGAATGATAGAAATATCTAGGACAACTGATACTAACAACAATAATATTAATAATTAGTACAACATTACTACTTATAGCAATACTTATATCCACTATAACAATATCTATAATTATTCATCATCAACAATACAAGAAACTTATCAATAATTAATGACTCACAATAACTAATGACTGAAACTAACTCAACAACTCTTTACTGTGCAACATTTGACAACAATCCACTAGCTACACAACTATTATACATAGAACTTATTACTATATTCATAGCACTACTATTTATAGTATCACAATACTGCTATTGTAAATACCAATGCTATAAAAAGAAGGTCAACAAGACCATACCTGGAGCAGATCAATACCTTAACACTGACTCAACTTGCTGTTATTAACTAAAAATAACTCAACAATATATGTTCGGACAAAAGAAAAAGAAACCACATTATAATTACCAATATAGGACACCTACCTTACCAAAACAACCTATTAACAATCTACCAGCTATACATACGTTAGACCACCTGTGAACCTAAAAAGACTACCACATCAAGTGATAATTGACCAAGACGTACAACTTAGACTAAATCAAGGATACAGACCACCCAACTTGGCACCACCAAGACCACCACTCAAACCACTTGAACTAAAGAAATATATACCTAAATGAAGAAAATAATTAATGTCTAAAAAAGATCCTAATCAACTACAATTATTGGAAATATACGGAACCATAACTATAGTCACAATATTATTCAGAGAATTAGCACTAATATACATAATCCACGTGATCAAAGTCCAAAAGAAACAAAAAGAAAAGTTAAGGAAAAGACAACCTATCATAGCTAACAATACTGACCAACTACTTTACGGACCAAACCTAAATAACCTAAAGAATACCAGGATATTCTTAAGGATACATGTCAGTAATACAAATATCTATAACACCAAGTACAGTAGTATCAACAATATTATCAACAGTCATATCAATATCAACATCATTGATAACTCAAACATCAACACCAACCTCAACACCTACAATTACTCAAACACCACAATACGTTCAAGATAGTAACGTAATTGAAACACTAGCAATATTAGGAACACTAATAATCACATCAGCAATAGCAATAATATATAAAGCTAAACAACTTAAAAACAAAAATAACAAATTCAAAATACAGAAACAACAAGCTGACGACGCTAGAATTGCTGAACAAGTTAGACAAATCAGAACAGAATTATAAAAAGTGGATAAACAACAAGAAAGCAAAATAACTGTCATAACCACTGACAATAGCATAGCATCAATAAACGCATCTATAACTTGGATGAACAACATCATCATAATACTATCAGCATCTGACAAACCATTTGAATACCTAATACAAACTATACAACTATTAATTGTAACCATAGCCATAGTATACATAGCATCAATAATATCATACACAATAGTACAAGTCAAGAAAGAAAATATCAGAAAAATTAATGAACTTCCTAGATAAAGAAAAGATTGAAGAAATCAAGAAACAAATAATAAAAGCACCTTACCAAGGAATAGTAACTAAAATATTAGAAAATAACTTAAAAACAACTGAAGTTATAGTTGAAAAAGAAGTCATAAAAGAAATAATTGTCCAAAAAGAAGAACCAAACCAAATTATAATTAAAACTGACATATCGCCAACAAAAAGAAAAGCACTAATCAATACTAACGAAGCAGCAGAATACTTTGTATACAAGGAATTGAAAACACAATTCTTACAAGGAATCTTACCAACATTTAGATATCCATCACTATTATTAAAAGCAAGAAAATTTAAAGAACCGAAAGAATTTCTAGAAGAAATCTTAGATAAAGCACCTTACTTAAAGAAAGAATATTTTCTAAAAGAAAATAAATGAATATAGCAGAAAAAGGAAATAATACCTTTATACAAGTATTTCAACAATTCTTTAAAAAATATCCAGATCCATTAAATTACGATCAAAAAGAAAAATTACAAGAATACGTAAAACATCACGAATATAGATTAACCAGAATAGGAAAATTTGAGTACATTACTGAAACAACAGAACATAGATTTGTAGTAACAAAAAACAGAAAACACGTAACACTGAGACAACCAGCAACAATAAGATCTCAAAAAAGAACTGTAATAACAGAAGAAGATACAGCAATATATTTATTATACGTACTGATCTTACAAGACACACCAAGAATTATTACAGCATTACAGTTAGCTAATAGAACATCTAGAAATCTAGAAAATTGGCTAAAATTTACAAGGTGTAACTACCATATACCATTACCACAATAAAAAATGGCACAAACTGGACCAGAGCCCGGATGGCCAAAACTAACAGCATTCAGAGAACACATAGGAGAATTCGACGGAGACGTCAAATCATATAGACCATGGAGAAATCAATTAGAAAATGCATTTACAATATTCGGAATAAAAGATATTATGATATTTGGAAGATTCTCAGGAAATCCAAAAGTAGGATATACCCAAGTAGATGAAACAGTAGCTACCACTGGACTAGCAGCAGCACCACATACAAGATGGTCAACAGAATTTATAATGCAAGTACTAGCAATCGTAAGAACAAAATTAAAAGGAACAGCATTAGAAATATTCGATGCAGAAATTGGAAATATAAACTGCTATTGGAGAAGTGATATTAACAACGACCAAGCTTTAGTAGCAGCACTAAAAGATGTCAACAATTATCCAATCGATTCAAATCATGCATATGCAGGAATATTTCATCAAACAGCAACTGATGCAGCAGCAAGATGTACACCTGCTATACACGCTGGAACTGAACAAAAAGGATTCAGAGAAGTATTCGATAATGCATTCCTAGTCGATTCAATACAACAAACAAGTCAAAAAGACTTATAGAATTTCGACTTTAACAAAAATCTTGATTATAACAATGATAATGGAATGAGAAACCAAATCAACAAATATAAAAAATTGTTAGAAATATCAAACTGGCAATGGGCAAATAACTTCTACGGAGGAGAATATATGTTCTTATTATCAAAAATGCCACCAAAAATAATGCAACACATTGCATCAATGGAACCAAAACCAAGAAATAGAACCGAATTCTTTAAAGCAGCAGATGCTCAATTCTTATCAGAAAGACTAACCAAATCGATAACAGGAAACCTAAAAATATCTCATTATAAAGATCCAAAAAGATCTATTAAATTTAACAACGTGCAAACTTCAAATGAAACTACATTTAAATGCTACTTATGCAACCAACCTGGTCATTACAAAAGAAACTGTCCAAAACTCAAAGGACATAATAACTTCAACAGAATTAAAACAGAAAGAGGAAGAAATGGTCAAATTGTATTCAAAGTACAATACTGCAAATGGTGTGGAAGAGAAAGACCTTATCATACCAAAAATTGTAAAGAAAGTAACAAAAATAGTTACGGAGGCAAATTTGCAAGAGGACCAACTCCAATGATCCATAATACAAAAGAAAGTTATAACAAATTCTCAAAAGGAAACAACAATTATAGAAGAAATAACAACTCACGAGGAAATTTCAGAAGAAACAATTCCAAAGGAAACTTCAGGAGAAATAACAACAACCAAAGAAGAAGATTCAACAATGTCAAAGAAGACAAAAGAGAAGAAAAACCTGAAAGAAAAGAAAAAAGCAATTATCGAAACAACAAAAACAACACCAAAGGAAAACGAGTCAATAACATCAGAAATGACGATGACTACGAAAGCTATGAAAGTGAAGAAGACACCAGAGTAAACTCTGTAAACATCAAACAAAATATGAATAAAATTCATAAAAATTATTTCTAAAAGGGAACCTGCAAGGTACTCAGGAACCAAATCCCAAAACAAAAGGCTGTAGAAATAATCTAAGTACCAAAGAGTATTACCATACTATCAAAACTGTTACCAAAAGTAACAAAATATCATTAAATGAAATTAAATGTATTAATAACAAAATTATTAATAAAGAAAATATTAAAAACCAATATGAAAAATACTCTGCCAAAGAAATGTTATCAAATGAAATGTACCAAAAAGCACAATTAGACTCGGACTATAAATATCTTCTCAAAACATATCATTTTCCAAGCAAACCACAATGGTTAATACCAAATGAAAAAGGCAAAAAAGCATATGAATTTATAGGACTAATGAATGGAAAACCTATTAAAATACTTCTTGACGAAGGAGCAAACTCAAGCGTAATGACATACAATGTTGCAAAAGAATGGAACCTCTTACATCTAATACCAAAAGAAGCAGAATTCTCTGCAATAACACCAGGAGGAATTAGCATAGCAAATTACGGGAAAATACCTGTAACATTTCAACTAGAAAACTATCTAATGACTATTAAAGTAGCAATAATAGAAGGAGAACAATCCTACATATTAATGTCAGAAGTAGACCAAGCACGATATGATATAACTAAAGACAGAAAAAGTCAAATAGTACTCATAAAAGGCAAACCAATATCATACCAAGACATCACACCAAAACAATATACGAACCTATCACACCGGTTATACGACAGGAACCCGGATTGCACCTTGAACATCAAATTAAAAAATATCGGGACAGAGGATTAGTCTCATATGTCAGCACAAAATTATAAAAATATCATCCAACAAAAGGTTGTGAAAGATCAAAATGCATTAAAATCACGTGCAGCTAGTTACCTTACTCGAAAAACTAGTGACTTAGTCGAAAGCGAAAAAAACCTGCCGTTGGCACCCAACGTGGGGGTCGAAAAAGATTACCCGAACCCAAACCATTATAAAAATGACCACGTGTTGAAACAAACAACATGAACCCAAACCAATCAAACAGGATGTATTGACAAAAGTAATGAGATATGGCCCATAACATTGACAAATCAACGAATCAATAAAATAAAAATTAAAAACACTCCCCCACATAAAAAGAAAGTACAATTTACGATTGCAAAAACAAAAGAAAATATAGTGAATGCAAATAAATGGGTAGAAACCAAATATTCACCAAAATGGAATTCACATTTTGTGCAAAATTTATTACCACGAGCTTATGACAAACAATTGAAAAGACTAAGAGAAATAGTCAAAGAAAATGAAAAGAGAAATAAACTAGTAGGAGTAACCATTGGAGAAGTAGAAAAAGAAGAATCTTCTCAATGGAATGAAATTGTACGAACTGCAATAATCACACAGTCTAATATAGTACAAATATTTCTCAAATATGAAAATAATTCAGTAAAAAAAGGGAAACCAGATCAGACAGAAGATATGAATATTATAGAAGGTAACAAAGAAATAGGGCTAAAAATGGTATTACATTTTAACATGGGATTATTCGTAAATGATCCATTATACAAACATGATAATGGAGAAAAGAAAGTCAATTGGAAAATAACCAGAATATTACAAGAATTAAAACGCGCTAAAAAAATGAATATAAAATGGTCAGTACTACATTTAGGAACAAAACTCGATCGAGAAAGAAAGGATATAATAGAAAACATAAACTACATACTAAAAAAGATACAGGAAAAAGGCCTGGATATAGGCATATTATTAGAAAATAGTGCAAGTACAAATTGCTTTGGATCATCATTGGCTGACCTCATGGATATCTTAAATAGTATAGACCAAGAGTTACAGTATAGAAACAAGAATAAAATAAGGAAAAGAATAGCAATTTGCTGGGATACCCAACATTATTGGGCAGCAGGACAAGGAAAAAGTGTACACGAATACCAGAATGCATTAGATATGTATGGATATAAAATAATGCTAGCACATATAAACAACAATCCCCAAGAAGCAATATTTGGAAGAGGAATGGATAAACATGTGCATATATTAGATCCAACAGCTACTTTAACGCAAGACTATTTAAAGCTATAATGCAGCATAAAGAGGTCTGTGCTGTAGTACTTGAAACACCAAATATAGAATTATCTGATCAAATTGCACAAATACATGAAGTAATGAAACTAAAGGAATACGCAGACGATCTCCTAGAGGGAGATAAACATTCAAAAGAATGGTCTAAGGAAAAAGACAAAGAACAATCTAAAGATTTGCAAAAGCAAGAAGAAGAATATATACCTGCAATAACTATGGGATACAAATTTGAAGATGAAGACATCATCGAACTTGCAGAACAATTACAAAGAACAACCTTTAAAGCAGAAAATGAAAGACCTGCTAATCAAGAAAAGAAAAAATTAAATGAAATCCATAAAGAAAACGTATTCAAACAAATGGATGAAACGCTTAATTAAATATTACCAATGAAAAAAGGAAGTAAAAAAGGTAAAGAACCTGAAAGACTAGAAGAAACTAAACCCAACAAACAACTAATGGGACAAACAGTAAGATCGAAATTAAAAAGATTAGATATAGCCATATCCTCCGGAAACATTGTAAAAGATGAGAAAATCGATAGAACATTTAGAAAGCTTAAAGAAAGGCTTGAAATGCTCAACAACAAATATGGATATGTGAATGGATTAACTGAAGAAGAAATAGAAGACAAATTAAAGAAATTTGCAGATATAAAACCTATAGGAAATGATGCAGAACTTGCAGAAAATAGACAAGAATATATATATAAATATCTATTAGAAATAGATAAAGCAAATAATATGACATTTTATGCAAATAGAAAAGAATTAGAAGAATTGCATGAAGCATATACAACAGATATTGAAGGAACACTAGGAATTTAAGCAATAGAATTCAAAAGTATGGAAGAAATAGAACAAAGAAAAATAATGGCAAAACTTGCCGAAGCAGAAACATACTGTGAAAATGATAAAACAAAACAAAAAATACGTAAAAAAAGGGTAGAATTTTATGATATACTTTGTGCAGATACTATGTATGATGCCAAAGATATTGATAAAATGCTTCAACAACAAACATCCAATCAGAGAGAAAAAGTAAAACCAATACGATTAGAACCAGATGTAACTGGAAGAGTTACATACCAACCATATGATAAATATAATATACCAAGAGATCCTTTGTTTAAAAAAGAAAATGAGGCAGTAGGAATACCCATATCACCAACAGATAATGATGACATTTATGACGATGAAAGATTATCACAAATGTCAAAACGGAATAATCAAATACCAAAAACCACATCACCTCAAAAGAACCCAATAATCAAAGCATTAGG
>QKWP01000176.1:30616-135045 GCA_003550325.1 Gigaspora rosea | reverse complement strand
AAAGATAGGAGGACCCGGAATCATTGTAGAATTAGATGAATCCAAAATAGGGCAAACAAATACCACTGCGGAAAACCCGGAAAGGGGCTTGGGATATTTGGAGCTGTTGAAAGAACAAAAGAACGTAGAATATTTGTTACAACAATATCTGATAAGAAAGAATCAACATTGTTACAATTGATCAAAAATAATATTAAAGAGGGATCAATTATTTATTCAGATTGTTTCAAATCTTATGTAAATATAACATCAACGTTAGGATTTGATCATAAGACTGTAAACCATTCAGAATACTTTGTAGACACTGAAACAGGAGTTCACAGAAATACCATTGAAGCCAACTGGCTCGGAATAAAAATAGGAATACCATTCAGAAACAGAACTGAAGATAAGATTGAATCATATCTTTGGGAATACATTTGGCGTAGGCAAAACAATGATCTGTGGGAAGCAATGATTGAAGTAATAAAAAATGAATTATTAATTGAAGATTTAGAAGAAGTAAACACTCAAGATAAACTTTAAAAGGAAATTGTAGAATCTTAGAATTTAGGGACGAGAACAAAAACTGATTACAAAGTAAATAACCCTGAAAGTATTTAAAGAACCCCAAAATGATTCGCTTCAACTCACCATTCAATGGAACAACAAAATAATAATAACCAAGAAAGAACTTCTAAACTAAGAAACTTTCTCGAAAAAGTAAAAGCTGAAGTAACTCAAGTATTATTAGGATTAGAAGAAATTACTACTGCATTACCAAACCCTACAAGAAATACCTTATTAGAAACTTTATATCAATACCAAAGAGATCTTCAAAGTAACGACTCCACAAAGGAAATAACTTTCCTTGAAGAAACATTAAGAATAACAAATAAAATCAAAAGTGCACAAACTGCACTAGGACTAAGTCTACTATTACAAGAAGTTAAAAGATAACTTAAATGAGTCAAGAACAAAGGTACTATATTGAACATTGGAACAAAAACATATACCATTCTCTAAGTATTGAAGAAAAATAGAAGAAGTAGAACAAATATTAGGATACAAACTTCCTAAAGAAATCAGACCAATTAACCATTGGGACCTTTGTGAAACATTAATTAAAATAATCAATAGTTGGAAAGAATATTTGGGACAACTCAAAGTCAAAGAAAAGAAATAAAAGAACTTCTTAAAATTCAAGAAAAACTTGATGGACAAAGACTAATTCAAAAACTAATTGACGAAAACTTAAAATAGCAACTAACACTGGAACTCCAGAAACCTCAACTGATAAGCGTGAAGGCACAACACCTTCCCAACAAAATGGTATATACAACAGGATACCACATAAACCTGTTAGAACCATACTTAATGACAAAAGAACAACACGAAGAATTAATCGAGAAAACCACTCACAAAATAAACAAGTACTTAAAAGAAGTACACAACAAGATAGAACAACAAACCAAAATAGATCTGACGGATATATTGCAACAAGTGAAGAAGAAGATGACATTCAAAAATGTCCTGTATGCCACAAAAATGGACATACACAATTTGAATGTAGATTCTCAATTTGCAAAGAATGCAGAGAAACTGGACATACCAGAAAAGACTGTCCAAACTTCATATGCAACAAATGCAACCAATATGGACATCAAACATGGGAACATGATATCCCCTGTCAAGAGTGTAAACAGTACGGATGTTATAGAAAATCATGCAGGAAATTCCAAAAAGAGGAAAAGGAATTTCCAAGATTTGAAAATAGTTACGAAATCAAAAGAAATCAACGAAGATTGGAACGACATAGGCTTTTGGTAACTGAACAAACTAATAAAGAATGTAGACACTGTTTCAAGAAACATGAAATAGGAAACTGTGAAAAAAGAAGGATTGAATGGCAGAACAAGACATTCAAATGTGGATGCGACCAAAATATGGTCAAAAGAAGAAGCTCCGGCAATGGAACGCCTACTTCCATCTCCTTTAAAATAAAACATACTTACCACTGTTGTGGATGTAAAACCAATTTTGAAAGGAATGATCTTCAAGAAATCATTACCCAAGAAGGAAACACCTTACTATATTGTAAAAATTGCAGATACAATTTTGCAGAGCAACTTCCAAAAGGGAACAATCAAAAAGAAGAAATAATGGTACAACTTCTAAATGAAGGAGAGATTCGCACCTGTAAAATCTGTGCGACACCAGGAATCCGAAATAGCATAATCAACCAAGATCAACATTTCTTCTGTAATCTAGAAGAAAAATATGCATGGAAGGCATGGATTGATTCAACACATAATGAGAATATGAATCTAGAAACTAGATTACATCACTACTGTTTCTCAAACAAAAGCGCAGGAAGCTTTTACGATTTAAACCTCACAAAGATGATTAAAATAATTAACTTCTTAAGAGGGTTAACTCCAATTGAAAAAGCATTAGAAGAAACAGATAATGACGTTTATACACAATATTCAAGAGAAGAAGATTACGAAGAGATCATTTTACAATATTTAGAATTTCCCGATAAAGAAGAACACGTTGAATTAACAAAACAAACAATAGAAGAGTTCAGGAAGAAAGCTGAAGCTCAAGGACTATTCAATATATCAACAAACAAAGGAAAAGAACTATGGAAAGAACCTATTAAAAACGCAAGATATTGTAACGGAGAATGTAACTCCATATTCTCAGAAGATAATCATATTTACTTTGAAACAAACAATCAGGAAGCATATTGCGAATATTGTTACTTTACAGAAGTAAGACAATTCACAAAATGTACCACTTGTCAATCATGGTGTCAATCACCAGAAGAAAAAGAAAATCGAAGATGCCAAGAGTGTACACAAATAGGAACATCCAAATTCATTGAAAGGATCGAAGAAATAGAATGGAGACAAGAGATTAAAAATCTCAATAGAAACCTCAATGAAATTAGAGCAGAAATCCTCACTCTACGAAACCTAGTGGAACACTACATATTTAATGAAAGAAATATCTACAGAAGTGATATTAAATTTTATGATGAAATATGTAATCTTTATAAAAAAAGAGCTGATAATACAGAACATTATCTAGCAAGCACCAGGGTAGCATACTATAACACCCATCTACAAACAATTGAAGACCAATATATTAATCTCGATAGAAGTGTTCTACACCAAAGAGAATTAGAATTACAACAAGAAATTAGTGAAATTGAAGAATTACCATTACCCAATGAGGAAGAAGCATTGGAAACCGCAATTCAAAAAAATCAAGAATTATTAACTGTGCCACAACCAATTCGAAGTAAATTATCCCTGGAGCAGAGAATCCAAGAACGCGATAAGTGTACAGAAATCCTAGAATTAGAATTCCAAAAGCCAAGAAAATCAAAGTAGACTTAACTACTGATTATGTCAACAAAATTGACAAAGGTTTATCCGTACCAAACTCGCCAAGCTTGATAATTACCCTTATCAAATGACTTAATATTTATCACTTTTTATTTAAATATTTCATATTACCATATATAGTTTATCTTATATTTTATAACTAGTCATACTTTATCAAAAATATTTATGTACACATTACAATAAGGAAGCTTTAGAGAATTAGGATAATGAAAAGTAATTATACCTGTTCTGGAAAGAAAGCGACTGTACTATGTGATGGAAGGGGCATAGCACAAAGGAAAACAAAAATATTTACAAGCAGTGCCTTAAGAAGCACATAAGACTTAAATATCAACTTTTTGGGAAAAATACTTATCAACGCTATTGAAAAAGAATTAGTCATAATATTTACATGTTAACACACTATCAAGTGTAAATAATGTTAGAATGTGGCTAGGGTACACAATGAGGTTTAAAGCTTGAATAAGTCAATACTTTGTAAACTTATCTCATGCCCACCAGAATGCAATAGACGACATATAAACATTATTAGTCATGGAAATTGGGGCATGACCAATGCGAAGGAAATTATATCAACAAATTACTATATTTAGGAAGGATAAGGCATGTGACACATGGAATCACATGAACACGCGACAAAGATAAGATGCGTATAACCCAAAATATTTACACACTTTACTAATATTTCATTTTGATAATGAAAAATCCAAGCAAACAATTTCATTGAAATAATGAAATTACACGAAGAAATTCTCAAATTCCAAAAGAATTTAAGAATATTCATAGTTGTCCCATAATGATTGAACAACTATAAAAGAGACAAATTAAAACCCACTACCACTATGGGTCAACGTTATATACAAAAAGAACTTCTGAAGCTCATTGAAAGAAGCAACAGAAAACTATTTGAACATCCAAACGACTTAGAATTAGAGTCATTCAACAGGCACTTAACTAACAAACAGAATACTGTTATAACCAAAATTGAATTAAAACAAACAAAGAAATTGTATCAAAAAATACAATCCAGACTTACTCAACAAAAAATCCAACTAAAAAAGAAATAATTATATGAACACCACTGTAGTTATAGAAGCAGTACAGCAAATATTCAACATCATTAAGGAAAACAACCTTAACGAAACAGAAATAGAACACCTATTCCTATTAATAAATAACAATTGATGGAACAACCACCAACTGAAGTAATAAACAGAGAAGCAAACCTTAAAGCAGTAAAACAATTACTCAAAGGAGCAAACTCAACTATTAAAGCTATTCGAAAAACAGACGATTGTAGGATACTCGAATACATTCAACAACAAATACAAGATTTGCTTATATACATCAGACAGGACTTGACAACCATTGAAGTCACAGGAACCTTACCACCACCTGAAGACAACGATAGATTTGATTTCGAAGATAATCAAGAAATTGAAAACTCAGATCCAGATCTTAGTAAAATATACCTAAACTCACCAAGAAACGAAAGTCAATTATCAGTATAAAATGACTGAAAAATTTGAACAAGAAGCATACCAACAGTATCTAAAAGTGTATAACAAAATGAGAAATGACCTACCTGATCCAAAAGATCATATTCCAGAAACTCATAGTAAATTAGAAATGAAACAGATGATACATAAAATTTACATGACCAAAGAAAAAATAGGACTAACAAAAGAACTTGAAAAGTATTTAGAAAAATACAAAAAGTATCATCCAAAACTTGAAGAATATATCGAAACCTTTAAAAAAGAGTTCCTAGAATTACAAAAAATGAAACAAGAATTACTTGATGAATATAAAAACCAAGTAATAAAAGATGAAGCTAGAGAAACAAGAGAACTTCTGAAAGAAAACGAATTCATAAACACATGGCAAATAATCAAAGTACCAAACATGCAAGAACCATGGAAAAATTATATCTTCTATGAAGAATATATTTTAACAAACCCAAAACCATTACAAAAAGACTTAAAGAAAGCTCAAAATTATTTTGCTCAAAAACGAATAACTGCAATAATTAATAAATGGAAAAATGAACAAACAATGTATGAATTTCAAAAATTAGAAGAACAAGAAGTAATGGAAAAACTCCTGAAAGAACCTAATAATGAAGAGTTCAAAGAATTAAAAGAAAAGTTAATCAAACTTAGAAAAGTTGATAAGAATGTAGACCAATATCTTTCACAAAAAGAATTGGAAGAAGAAGGATTCACCATACTAAACTCATTCGATAACAACAATGAAATAATAAACTCCAAAGAACAAAGCAAACTACAAATACCTAAACACTTCACAGAACTAAGGTTTAGCAAGAAACCACCACCCTTTTATTTCAACAAAAGGCAAAAAAGATTCGAATTTATTGATGACCAAAGATCAACAAACTATTCACAAGAATTTATAAAAAATTGCAACAACTTAGGAATAAACCTTGGAGAAAACTTATTAACATACAAAGGAGAAACCACCTCCGCAAAACAACTAGAAAGATACCAAATTTGGAGAAATCAGATTGAAAAGTCACCACTCTTTAATCATACACCAATACCAGGATTAAAACATGAAATTATAATGAAAAAGATTAATGATCTTAACGAAGAAGATGAACAAACCTTATTCTCAAACTTTAAACATCTTGATAATGAAAGACAAGATATTCAAGAAATACAAAAAGTTGTGGAAGAAATAAGACCACAAGCAGCATTGAACAGAATCTTAAAAAATTCGACAACAATAGTACAATGTGTAGAAGAAAATCTATTCATAAAAATAGCCGCATCAAAGATGCAGGAACTACAACCAGAACAATATATTAAATGGAAAGAACATATGGATCAAGAAATCCAATATTATTATAATCAAAACCTAAAAGAGAATCGACACTTCTCATTAAAGAATATTCTAACAAATCAAATTAAAAAAGGATATGATAATCTACATGAGATGTTAAATCATGACACCTTAAAACTCAACTTTATAGTAATTGATGGAGCAATAGCAGTAGGAAAAACTACATTATGCCACTGGCTCAAAGAATGGCTACAAAAATTAGGGCAAACCGTAATTTTACGAGAAGAAATCACTTTACAACATAAAGATTTATTAAAAATGTTCTATAAAGACCCAGAAAGATACAACTTTGCATTACAATTAATCATTATCAATGAATGGAACATGATGTATCAACAATTACATCGACTGCAACTCGAAGAAAAAATTCCTGATAACACTTATATCATCGAAGATAGAACAGTATACAGTACACAATTCTTCACAGCAGAAAATATTAAAGATGAATTTGAAATAGCAAAATTACAACAAATGCTTGAACATTCAACATTCAATTTATTACCAAACAAATTAAATTATACCATATTCTGCGAACCAGGAATTGAACAAATGATAAAATGGTTTAAACAAAGAGAAATCGAAGGGAACAAAGGAACTGATAAAGATATTCCAAAAGACTATCTTATTCAAATCTATAACAGATATCTTAAAATGATCAAACAAGTTCACCCTCAATACATCAGAATCGATAATAAAATTCCAAACCTAGAACACATGTTCAGAACTCTATTCATACACGAAATGCATGAAACAGAAGGATATAATCAAGAAAAGATTTACCAACTACAAGAATATTGGGACGAATATCTAGAACCCAAATTAGCAAAAATTCCTACCAAATCATACACTGTATTAATACCATTTACCAAAAAAGACCAAAAATGGCAAATACTTACAGCACAAAGACTGAATGTAACCATTTACCCCAACCAATATGAGACAATGGGAGGAAGCATCGAAGAAACAGACAAAGGAATATTCACCGCAGCAATAAGAGAATGCGAAGAAGAAACTGGATACACACCAGAAGAAATAAGAATGCAACTCATTCTAAACCATCAATACCTTTCAATCAATAAAAATGGAACACAAACATTTGTGAAAGGAATTCACAATATTGACCAAGTGGAAAAAAGAATACAAATCTTTACATTTATATATTATGTATATCCAAAAGAATACAAAAAATTCACCAACAAAGAACCTGAAAAAGCCTCACCAAGAAAATGGATAACGCTCGAAGAAGTACAACATGAATTATTTATACCAACAATTCATTATTACAAAGAAAAAATCTTTGATAAACATATACCTGCATATTGGGAAGAATTTACCTTAAAAAGAAGAGTGTGTACAAAAGGCACACATTGTAAAATAGAAATGATCGACAGATATTTCTAAGTGATGATTAACACTGACCTTCAACAAAATTGAAGAAACCTGCACAGGTTAAAGGACGAATCATCCTTAAGGGCCAACGCACCAAACAGCGTGTACAGGGTACCACACCCGTAACATTTTCTAATCACACATGTGCTACCTAGACTGTAACACACCTATACCAAATCGAAATTACCGTAACAGGAAATCTTATCATCATATAAAAATTACTCTTAATGATAAAAATTATTCATAGCGATAGTAAACAATTAGTCATAATAATAGTTATAGTAAATAATTAGTTATGGTATTTACAATGTATTTTTAGCAAGATAGCACAAACCTTTTAGCTATAGACTTCTCGAATGTATAAATACAATAGCTTTTACCTTTGAAACACTAGAAGCATTAATTTGACTTGACAAAACACAAAGAGTCGTAACTGACGACCTCATAACCCTTATAATTAATGGGATAAGTCCATAATGGCGCCCAACACCTTTATACAATTACTCTTAGTATAATACATGTAATAGAAACATGTTATAGCACCCAAACGTGCATAAAATTTAGCACCCAACTGGTAAAAATTAATTACCAAACTATCAAAAGAGAGTATCATTAACTTGACCAACTCTCCTTTCAAATGAAAAACACTAAGCCGTTGGCAACAACAATGAAAACCCAACGTGCAAAACAATTTTTAACAAGTATTAACAAGGCGCCCAAGTACAATATGTACACTACAATACATTCTTACTTCATAATTATTATAAACGTTATTTAAAGTCTAAAGAAAAGACTTACTGTATTAAATTATCAACGAAACACATTTTTTTAAATAAAGAAATTATTTTAAAACGAAACTTATTGTGCAAATAACTTTACAAATTATCCTTCTAAATAAAACTGAATTAACTATTGAATAAAAACCTTCTATAACTAATAAACGAATATACCAAAGAATTAATAACCTGTATACGCAAAAGAGAAAGGAACCCCAACCTTTGAAAACAAACCAAGTAATACCCTAGAGAACTTATCCAACTCTGCAAACAGTAGGCATAGCCAACCTACGAACCTCAAGTAACCATTCCAACTTGAAACCGTACTCAACTTATTAAATACACTACAGAAAGTAGTAAGAAACCAGAGAAACTGGAAGATAAAAAATATATGATTATATTAAAGTAAAGAAGAAAAGAAGAAGCCACAAATTGGCATACTAAAAAGAAAGTAAAATCTGCCATTGGCACAACTAAAAGGAATACAGGCGCGAAACTATTTATATAAAATCTATTCAAGCAAAAGCATAATCGTCATAGAACAATTGAAGCTTAATCAACTTATACAAGTACCAAGACAAGGGAAAGTACCATAGTGAAGTTAGCAAAAGATCTACAGGATAGATACCAACTAATCTGATCTGACAACCAACTGAACTAAGGCTATAAAGGCTAACACGAAACCTTACGTTGACACTATTAGGCCGATCACCTGACAAGACAACCATATTGGAAACTCAGACACTAAGGATTGAACTATTGAACTAATGTGATACTTATTACAAATCACGATTACCAAATTAATGAAGAATATAACTGCAATAACCATTATACTATTAATAGCTGCAATACAACAAATAGTCAAAGCTCAAAACATTAATGTCACAGTACCAGTCATAACTGTTACTCAAACTCCAACAAATGTACCATCTCCAACAACTATAATTGCAACTCAAACTGTAATACAATCTCCATCAACAAACTACTTTAATGATGCAAATGCTGTAAACACACTCGTTGCTGAACTCGTAACAATAGTCATATCAACAATAGTAATCACAATCATAATCTGTATAAAGAAAAGGAATACAAAAGTCTTGAAACAACAAATACAACGTTTGGCCACAACCCAAACATCTAGACCACTGGATTACCAAGGATATCCATAAACAACACGTAATTTGAAATTACAAAGCTTATAAACAAAAGTATAAAAATAGCTGCAAAACTCATACCACGAATGACATATCTACATTTGGACATAAACGACATTAAACATTACAACATACCAACATTAATATCATTCATAGTACTCATAGCAACAATAATATTTGGAATATTATTCACGATATACACCTGTTTAAGGAAAGAAACACATACTGGAATAATAGAAATATCTAGGACAACTGATGCTAACAACAATAATATTAATAATTAGTACAACATTACTACTTATAGCAATACTTATATCCACTATAACAATATCTATAATTATTCACCATCAACAATACAAGAAGCTTATCAATAATTAATGACTCACAATAACTAATGACTGAAACTAACTCAACAACTCTTTACTGTACAATATTTGACAACAATCCACTAGCGACACAACTATTATACATAGAACTTATTACTATATTCATAGCACTACTATTTATAGTATCACTATACTGCTGTTGTAAACACCAACGCTATAAAAAGAAGGTCAACAAGACCATACCTGGAGCAGATCAATACCTTAATACTGACTCAACTTGCTGTTGTTAACTAAAAATAACTCAACAATATATGTTTGGACAAAAGAAAAAGAAACCACGATATAATTACCAATATAGGACACCTACCTTACCAAAACAACCTATTAATAATCTACCAACTATACCATACGTTAGACCACCTGTGAACCTATAAAGGCTACCACATCAAGTGATAATTGACCAAGACGTACAATATAGACTAAATTAAGAATACAGACCACCCAACTTGGCATCACCAAGACCACCACTCAAACCACTTGAACTAAAGAAATATATACCTAAACGAAGAAAATAATTAATGTCTGAAAAAGATCCTAATCAACTACGATTATTGGAAATATACAGAACTATAACCATAGTCACAATATTATTCGGAGGATTAGCATTAATATACATAATCCACGTGATCAAAGTCCAAAAAGAAAAGTTAAGAAAAAGACAACCTATCATAGCTAACGATACTGACCAATTACTTTACGGACCAAATCTAAATAATCTAAAGAATACAGTAATATTCTAAGGATACATGTCAGTAATACAAATATCTATAACACCAAGTACAGTAGTATCAACAATATTATCAACAGTCATATCAATATCAACATCATTGATAACTCAAACATCAACACCAACCTCAACAGCTACAATTACTCAAACACTACAATACTTTCAAGATAGTAACGTAATTGAAACACTAGCAATATTGGGAACACTAATAATCACATCAGCAATAGCAATAATATATAAAGCTAAAAAACTTAAAAACAAAAATAACGAATTCAAAATACAGAAACAACAAGCTGACAACGCTAGAATTGCTTAACAAGTTAGACAAATCAGAACAGAATTATAAAAAGTGGATGAACAACAAGAAAGCAAAATAACTGTCATAACCACGGAATACCAGCAAGAAACGAAATTAAAGGAATCTTAGAAGATGAATTAGAATGTATCAAATATTTACAAGCAACAGGGATAACCTATAATGAGTTAAATTGTCCAAAATGTAACAAGTTAATGAAGATTGATAAGAAAAATGCCAAAATGTTTATTTGTAACAACAGGAATTGTAGAAAAACAAAGTCAATATTTACCAACTCATGGTTTGAAAATGCCAGATTACCCGTAAATAGAATAATCGAAATATACTATTTATGGTTACTAAAAGAACCCATGACATCAATATCAATTTACACTGATACCGCGTCAAACGTAATCACGTATCACGTCAACAATATTAGAAATCTTGTTGGATCACAAGTTCAACTCTGTAAACAAAAGATAGGAGGACCCGGAATCATTGTAGAATTAGATGAATCCAAAATAGGGCGAAACAAATACTACTGCAGAAGACCCGTGAAAGGGGCATGGGTATTTGGAGCTGTTGAAAGAACAAAAGAACGCAAAATATTTGTTACAACAATACCTGATAAAAAAGAATCAACATTGCTACAATTGATCAAAGATAACATTGAAGAAGGATCAATTATTTATTCAGATTGTTTCAAATCTTATGTAAACATAACATCAACGTTAGGATTTGATCATAAGACTGTAAACCATTCAGAATACTTTGTAGACCCTGAAACAGGAGTTCACACAAATACCATTGAAGCCAACTGGCTCGGAATAAAAATAGGAATACCATTCAGAAACAGAACTGAAGATAAGATTGAATCATATCTTTGGGAATACATTTGGCGTAGGCAAAACAATGATCTGTGGGAAGCAATGATTGAAGTAATGAAAAATGAATTATTAATTGAAGATTTAGAAGAAGTAAACACTCAAGATAAACTTCAAAAGGAAATTGTAGAATCTTAGAATTTAGGGACGAGAACAAAAACTGGTTACAAAGTAAATAACCCTGAAAGTATTTAAAGAACCCCAAAATGATTCGCTTCAACTCACCATTCAATGGAACAACAAAATAATAATAATCAAGAAAGAACTTCTAAACTAAGAAACTTTCTCGAAAAAGTAAAAATTGAAGTAACTCAAGTATTATTAGGACTAGAAGAAATTACTACTGCATTACCAAACCCCACAAGAAACACCTTATTAGAAACTTTATATCAATACCAAAAAGACCTTCAGAATAACGACCCCACAAAGGAAATAACCTTCCTTGAAGAAGCATTAAGAATAACAAATAAAATCAAAAGTGCACAAACTACACTAGGACTGAGTCTACTATTACAAGAAGTTGAAAGACAACTTAGATGAGTCAAGAACAAAGTTACTATATTGAACATTGGAATAAAAACGTATACCATTCTCTAAGTATTGAAGCAAAAATAGAAGAAGTAGAACAAATATTAGGATACAAACTTCCTAAAGAAATCAGACCAATTAACCATTGGGACCTTTGTGAAACATTAATTAAAATAATCAGCAGTTGGAAAGAATATTTGGGACCAACTCAAAGTCAAAGAAAAGAAATAAAAGAACTTCTTAAAATTCAAGAAAAACTTGACGGACAAAGACTAATTCAAAAACTAATTGACGAAAACTTAAAATGGCAACTAACACTGGAACTCCAGAAACCTCAACTGATAAACGTGAAGGCACAACACCTTCCCAACAAAATGGTATATACAACAGGATACCACGTAAACCTGTTAGAACCATACTTAATGACAAAAGAACAACACGAAGAATTAATCGAGAAAACCACTCACAAAATAAACAAGTACTTAAAAGAAGTACACAACAAGATAGAACAACAAACCAAAATAGATCTGACGGATATATTGCAACAAGTGAAGAAGAAGATGACATTCAAAAATGTCCTGTATGCCACAAAAATGGACATACACAATTTGAGTGTAGATTCTCAATTTGCAAAGAATGTAGAGAAACTGGACATACCAGAAAAGACTGTCCAAACTTCATATGCAACAGATGCAACCAATATGGACATCAAACATGGGAACATGATATCCCCTGTCAAGAGTGTAAACAGTACGGATGTTATAGAAAATCATGCAGGAAATTCCAAAAAGAGGAAAAGGAATTTCCAAGATTTGAAAATAGTTACGAAATCAAAAGAAATCAACGAAGATTGGAACGACATAGGCTTTTGGTAACTGAACAAACTAATAAAGAATGTAGACATTGTTTCAAGAAACATGAAATAGGAAACTGTGAAAAAAGAAGGATTGAATGGCAGAACAAGACATTCAAATGTGGATGCGACCAAAATATGGTCAAAAGAAGAAGCTCCGGCAATGGAACGCCTACTTCCATCTCCTTTAAAATAAAACATACTTACCACTGTTGTGGATGTAAAACCAATTTTGAAAGGAATGATCTTCAAGAAATCATTACCCAAGAAGGAAACACCTTACTATATTGTAAAAATTGTAGATACAATTTTGCAGAGCAACTTCCAAAAGGGAACAATCAAAAAGAAGAAATAATGGTACAACTTCTAAATGAAGGAGAGATTCGCACCTGTAAAATCTGTGCAACACCAGGAATTCGAAATAGTATGATCAACCAAGATCAACACTTCTTCTGTAATCTAGAAGAAAAATATGCATGGAAGGCATGGATTGATTCAACACATAATGAAAATATGAATCTAGAAACTAGATTACATCACTACTGTTTCTCAAACAAAAGCGCAGGAAGCTTTTATGATTTAAACCTCACAAAGATGATTAAAATAATTAACTTCTTAAGAGGGTTAACTCCAATTGAAAAAGCATTAGAAGAAACAGATAATGACGTTTATACACAATATTCAAGAGAAGAAGATTATGAAGAAATCATTTTACAATATTTAGAATTCCCCGATAAAGAAGAACATGTTGAATTAACAAAACAAACAATAGAAGAGTTCAGGAAGAAAGCTGAAGCTCAAGGACTATTCAATATATCAACAAACAAAGGAAAAGAACTATGGAAAGAACCTATTAAAAACGCAAGATATTGTAACGGAGAATGTAACTCCATATTCTCGGAAGATAATCATATTTACTTTGAAACAAACAACCAGGAAGCATATTGCGAATATTGTTACTTTACAGAAGTAAGACAATTCACAAAATGTACCACTTGTCAATCATGGTGTCAATCACCAGAAGAAAAAGAAAATCGAAGATGCCAAGAATGTACACAAACAGGAACATCCAAATTCATTGAAAGAATCGAAGAAATAGAATGGAGACAAGAGATTAAAAATCTCAATAGGAACCTCAACGAAACTAGAGCAGAAATCCTCACTCTACGAAATCTAGTGGAACACTACATATTTAACGAAAGAAATATCTACAGAAATGATATTAAATTCTATGATGAAATATGTAATCTTTATAAAACAAGAGCTGATAACACAGAACATTATCTAGCAAGCACCAGGGTGGCATACTACAACACCCATCTGCAAACAATTGAAGACCAATATATTAATCTCGATAGAAGTGTTCTACACCAAAGAGAATTAGAATTACAACAAGAAATTAGTGACATTGAAGAATTACCATTACCCAATGAGGAAGAAGCATTGGAAGCCGCCATTCAACAAAATCAAGAATTATTAACTGTATCACAACCAATTCGAAGTAAATCATCCCTGGAACAGAGAATCCAAGAACGCGATGAATGTACAGAAATCCTAGAATTAGAATTCCAAAAAGCTAAGAAAATTAAAGTAGACTTAACTACTGATTATGTCAACAAAATTGACAAAAGTTTATCCGTACCAAACTCGCCAAGCTTGATAATTACCCTTATCAAATGACTTAATATTTATCACTTATTATTTAAATATTTCATATTACCATATATAGTTTATCTTATATTTTATAACTAGTCATACTTTATCAAAAATATTTATGTACACATTACAATAAAGACGCTTTAGAGAAATAGGATAATGAAAAGTAATTATACCTGTTCTGGAAAGAAAGCAACTGTACTATGCGATGAAAGGGGCATAGCACAAAGGAAAACAAAAATATTTACAAGCAGTGCATTATGAAGCACGTAAGACTTAATATCAACTTATTGGAAAAAATACTTATCACGCCATTGAAAAAGAATTAGTTATAATATTTACGCGTTAACATACTATCAAATGTAAATAATGTTAGAATGTGGCTAGGGTACAAATGAGGTTTAAAACTTGAATAAGTCAATACTTTGTAAACTTATCTCACGCCCACCAGAATGCAATAGCCGACATATAAACATTATTAGTCATGAAAATTGGGCATGACCAACGCGAAGGAAATTATATCAACAAATTACTATATTTAGAAAAGATAAGGCATGTGACACATGAAATCACATGGACACGCGACAAATATAAGACGCATATAACCCAAAATATTCACACACTTTACTAATATTTCATTTTGATAATGAAATATCCAAGCAAACAATTTCATTGAAATAATGAAATTACACGAAGAATTTTTCAAATTCCAAAAGAATTTAAGAATATTCATAGTTGTCTCATAATGATTGAACAACTATAAAAGAGACAAATTAAACCCACTACCACTATGGGTCAACATTATATACAAAAAGAACTTCTGAAGCTCATTGAAAGAAGCAACAGAAAACTACTTGAACATCCAAACGACTTAGAATTAGAGTCATTCATCAGGCACTTAACTAACAAACAGAATACTGTTATAACCAAAATTGAATTAAAACAAACAAAGAAATTGTATCAAAAAATACAATCCAGACTTACTCAACAAAAAATCCAACTAAAAAAGAAATAATTATATGAACACCACTGTAGTTATAGAAGCAGTACAGCAAATATTCAACATCATTAAGGAAAACAACCTTAACGAAACAGAAATAGAACACCTATTCCTATTAATAAATAACAATTGATGGAACAACCACCAACTGAAGTAATAAACAGAGAAGCAAACCTTAAAGCAGTAAAACAATTACTCAAAGGAGTAAACTCAACTATTAAAGCTATTCGAAAAACAGACGATTGTAGGATATTCAAATACATTCAACAACAAATACAAGATTTGCTTATATACATCAGACAGGACTTGACAACCATTGAAGTCACAGGAACCTTACCACCACCTGAAGACAACGATAGATTTGATTTCGAAGATAATCAAGAAATTGAAAACTCAGATCCAGATCTTAGTAAAATATACCTAAACTCACCAAGAAACGAAAGTCAATTATCAGTATAAAATGACTGAAATATTTGAACAAGAAGCATACCAACAGTATCTAGAAGTGTATAACAAAATGAGAAATGACCTACCTGATCCAAAAGATCATATTCCAGAAACTCATAGTAAATTAGAAATGAAACAGATGATACATAAAATTTACATGACCAAAGAAAAAATAGGACTAACAAAAGAACTTGAAAAGTATTTAGAAAAATACAAAAAGCATCATCCAAAACTTGAAGAATATATCGAAACCTTTAAAAAAGAGTTCCTAGAATTACAAAAAATGAAACAAGAATTACTTGATGAATATAAAAACCAAGTAATAAAAGATGAAGCTAGAGAAACAAGAGAACTTCTGAAAGAAAACGAATTCATAAACACATGGCAAATAATCAAAGTACCAAACATGCAAGAACCATGGAAAAATTATATCTTCTATGAAGAATATATTTTAACAAACCCAAAACCATTACAAAAAGACTTAAAGAAAGCTCAAAATTATTTCGCTCAAAAACGAATAACTGCAATAATTAATAAATGGAAAAATGAACAAACAATGTATGAATTTCAAAAATTAGAAGAACAAGAAGTAATGGAAAAACTCCTGAAAGAACCTAATAATGAAGAGTTCAAAGAATTAAAAGAAAAGTTAATCAAACTTAGAAAAGTTGATAAGAATGTAGACCAATATCTTTCACAAAAAGAATTGGAAGAAGAAGGATTCACCATACTAAACTCATTCGATAACAACAATGAAATAATAAACTCCAAAGAACAAAGCAAACTACAAATACCTAAACACTTCACAGAACTAAGGTTTAGCAAGAAACCACCACCCTTTTATTTCAACAAAAGGCAAAAAAGATTCGAATTTATTGATGACCAAAAATCAACAAACTATTCACAAGAATTTATAAAAAATTGCAACAACTTAGGAATAAACCTTGGAGAAAACTTATTAACATACAAAGGAGAAACCACCTCCGCAAAACAACTAGAAAGATACCAAATTTGGAGAAATCAGATTGAAAAGTCACCACTCTTTAATCATACACCAATACCAGGATTAAAACATGAAATTATAATGAAAAAGATTAATGATCTTAACGAAGAAGATGAACAAACCTTATTCTCAAACTTTAAACATCTTGATAATGAAAGACAAGATATTCAAGAAATACAAAAAGTTGTGGAAGAAATAAGACCACAAGCAGCATTGAACAGAATCTTAAAAAATTCGACAACAATAGTACAATGTGTAGAAGAAAATCTATTCATAAAAATAGCCGCATCAAAGATGCAGGAACTACAACCAGAACAATATATTAAATGGAAAGAACATATGGATCAAGAAATCCAATATTATTATAATCAAAACCTAAAAAAGAATCGACACTTCTCATTAAAAAATATTCTAACAAATCAAATTAAAAAAGGATATGATAATTTACATGAGATGTTAAATCATGACACCTTAAAACTCAACTTTATAGTAATCGATGGAGCAATAGCAGTAGGAAAAACTACATTATGCCACTGGCTCAAGGAATGGCTACAAAAATTAGGACAAACCGTAATTTTACGAGAAGAAATCACTTTACAACATAAAGATTTATTAAAAATGTTCTATAAAGACCCAGAAAGATACAACTTTGCATTACAATTAATCATTATCAATGAATGGAACATGATGTATCAACAATTATATCGATTGCAACTCGAAGAAAAAATTCCTGATAACACTTATATCATCGAAGATAGAACAGTATACAGTACACAATTCTTCACAGCAGAAAATATTAAAGATGAATTTGAAATAGCAAAATTACAACAAATGCTTGAACATTCAACATTCAATTTATTACCAAACAAATTAAATTATACCATATTCTGCGAACCAGGAATTGAACAAATGATAAAATGGTTTAAACAAAGAGAAATCGAAGGGAACAAAGGAACTGATAAAGATATTCCAAAAGACTATCTTATTCAAATCTATAACAGATATCTTAAAATGATCAAACAAGTTCACCCTCAATACATCAGAATCGATAATAAAATTCCAAACCTAGAACACATGTTCAGAACTCTATTCATACATGAAATGCATGAAACAGAAGGATATAATCAAGAAAAGATTTACCAACTACAAGAATATTGGGACGAATATCTAGAACCCAAATTAGCAAAAATTCCTACCAAATCATATACTGTATTAATACCATTTACCAAAAAAGACCAAAAATGGCAAATACTTACAGCACAAAGACTGGATGTAACCATTTACCCCAACCAATATGAGACAATGGGAGGAAGCATCGAAGAAACAGACAAAGGAATATTCACCGCAGCAATAAGAGAATGCGAAGAAGAAACTGGATACACACCAGAAGAAATAAGAATGCAACTCATTCTAAACCATCAATACCTTTCAATCAATAAAAATGGAACTCAAACATTTGTGAAAGGAATTCACGATATTGCCCAAGTGGAAAAAAGAATACAAATCTTTACATTTATATATTACGTATATCCAAAAGAATACGAAAAATTCACCAACAAAGAACCTGAAAAAGCCTCACCAAGAAAATGGATGATGCTCGAAGAAGTACAACATGAATTATTTACACCAACAATTCATTACTACAAAAAAGAAATCTTTGATAAACATATACCCGCATATTGGGAAGAATTTACCTTAAAAAGAAGAGTGTGTACAAAAGGCACACATTGTAAAATAGAAATGATTGTCAGATATTTCTAAGTGATGATTAACACTGACCTTCAACAAAATTGAAGAAACCTGCACAGGTTAAAGGACGAATCATCCTCAAGGGCCAATGCATCGAACAGCGTGTACAGGGTACCACACCTGTAACATTTTCCGATCACACATTTGCTACCTAGACCGTAACACACCTATACAGATATTGAAATTACCGTAACGGGAAATCTTATCATCATATAAAAATTACTCTTAATGATAAAAATTATTCATAGCGATAGTAAACAATTAGTCATAATAATAGTCATAATAAATAATTAGTCATGGTATTTACAATGTATTTTTAGCAAGATAGCACAAACCTTTTAGCTATAGACTTCTCGAATGTATAAATACAATAGCTTTTTACCTTTAAAACACTAGTCGCATTAATTTGACTTGACAAAACACAAAGAGTTGTAACTGACGACCTCATAACCCTTATAATTGACGGGATAAGTCCATAATGGCACCCAACACCTTTATACAATCACCCTTAGTATAATACATATAGTAGAAACATGTAACGAACCAGATTAGCGCCCAAACGTGCATAAAGTATAAGCACATAAAGCTATTTGACATAGCAGCCAACTGGTAAATAATTACAAAGTATGAGAGTATCATTAACATGAACCACTCTTAGAAAACTAAGCTGTAGGCATACCACAATGATAACCCAACGTGCAAAAAACAATACACAACAAAGTACTAGCAAAGGCGCAAGTGTATTATCAAACACTTAAATTACAATACGTACATGAACAATATTATATCAAACAAATTATTATAAACATTATTTAAAGTCTAAAGAAAAGACTACTGTATTGAAATACCCACGTAACCTTTTAACAAAGAAACATATTTATTAAATAAAGATTATATTTTATTTAACATAAACTCTATTGTGCAAATAACTTTACAAATTATCCTTCTACATAAAACTGAATTAACTATTAAATAAAAACCTTCTATAACTAATAAACAAATATACCAAAAAATAAATAACCTGTATACACAAAAGAGAAAGGAAGCCCAACCTTTGAAAACGAACCAAGTAATACCTCAGAGAACTTATCCAACTCTGCAAAACAGTAGGCATAGCCAACCTACGAACCTCAAGTCACCATTCCAACTTGAAACCATACTCAACTTATTAAAGACACTACAAGAAAGTAGTAAGAAACCAGAGAAACTTTAATAAAAAATATATGATTATATTAAAGTAAAGAAGAAAAGAAAAAGCCACAAATTGGCATACTAAAAAGAAAGTAAAATCCGCCGTTGGCACAACTAAAAGGAATACAAGCGTGAAACTATCTATATAAAATCTATTCAAGCAAAAGCATAATCGTCATAGAACAATTGAAGCTTAATCAACTCATACAAGTACCAAGATGAGGGAAAGTACTATAGTGAAGTTAGCAAGAGATCCACAGAATAGATACTGACTAACCTGATCTGACAACCAACTGAACTAAGGCTGTAAAGGCGAAAACACGAAACCTTATGTTGACACTATTAGGCTGATCACCTGACAAGACAACTATATTGAAAACTCAGACACTAAGGATTGAACTATTGAACAAATGCGATACATATTACAAATCACGATTACCAAATTAATAAAGTATATAACTACAATAACCATTATACTATTAATAGCTGCAATACAACAAATAGTCAAAGCTCAAAACATTAACGTCACAGTACCAGTCATAACTGTTACTCAAACTCCAACAAACGTACCATCTCCAACAACTATAATCACAACTCAAGCTGTAATACAATCTCCATCAACAAACTACTTTAATGATACAAATACTGTAAACACACTCGTTGCTGAACTCGTAACTATAGTCATATCAACAATAGTAATCACAATCATAATCTGTATAAAGAAAAGGAATACAAAAGTCTTGAAACAACAAATACAACGTTTGGCCACAACCCGAGCATCTAGACCACTGGATTACCAAGGATATCCATAAACAACACATAATTTGAAATTACAAAGCTTATAAACAAAAGTATAAAAATAGCTACAAAACTCATACCACGAATGACATATCTACATTTGGACATAAACGACATTAAACATTACAACATACCAACATTAATATCATTCATAGTACTCATAACAACAATAATATTTGGAATATTATTCACAATATACACCTGTTTAAGGAAAGAAACACATACTGGAATAATAGAAATACTAGGACAACTGATGCTAACAACAATAATATTAATAATTAGTACAATATTACTACTTATAGCAATACTTATATCCACTATAACAATATCTATAATTATTCACCATCGACAATACAAGAAGCTTATCAATAATTAATGACTCACAATAACTAATGACTGAAACTAACTCAACAACTCTTTACTGTACAACATTTGACAACAATCCACTAGCAACACAACTATTATACATAGAACTTATTACTATATTCATAGCACTACTATTTATAGTATTACTATACTGTTGTTATAAACGCTAACG
Source organism: Gigaspora rosea (assembly GCA_003550325.1). Classification (NCBI taxonomy): domain Eukaryota; kingdom Fungi; phylum Glomeromycota; class Glomeromycetes; order Diversisporales; family Gigasporaceae; genus Gigaspora; species Gigaspora rosea. The sequence goes on along the minus strand of QKWP01000176.1, from coordinate 113,414 downwards.
CTATAAAAAGAAGGTCAACAAGACTATACCTGGAGCAGATCAATACCTTAATACTGACTCAATTTGCTGTTGTTAACTAAAAATAACTTAATAATATATGTTTGGACAAAAGAAAAAGAAACCACAATATAATTACCAATATAGGACACCTACCTTACCAAAACAAACTATCAATAATCTACTAGCTATACCATACGTTAGACCACCTGTGAACCTACAAAGGCTACCACATCAAGTGATAATTGACCAAGACATACAACATTGCCTAAATCAAGGATACAAACCACGCAACTTGGCACCACCAAGACCACCGCTCAAACTACTTGAACTAAAGAAATATATACCTAAACGAAGAAAATAATTAATGTCTGAAAAAGATCCTAATCAACTACGATTATTGGAAATATACAGAACCATAACCATAGTCACAATATTATTCGGAGGATTAGCATTAATATACATAATCCACGTGATCAAAGTCCAAAAGAAACAAAAAGAAAAGTTAAGGAAAAGACAACCTATCATAGCTAACGATACTTACCAACTACTTTACGGACCAAATCTAAATAACCTAAAGAATACAGGAACATTCTAAGGATACATGTCAGTAATACAAATATCGATAACGCCAAGTACAGTATTATCAACAATAATATCAACAGTCATATCAATATCAACATCATTGATAAATCAAACGTCAACACCAACCTCAACACTACAATTACTCAAACACCACAATACTTTCAAGATAGTAACGTAATTGACACACTAGCAATATTAAGAACACTAATAATCACATTAGCAATAGCAATAATATATAAAGCTAAACAACTTAAAAACAAAAATAACGAATTCAAAATACAGAAACAACAAGTTGACGACGCTAGAATTGCTGAACAAGTTAGACAAATCAGAACAGAATTATAAAAAGTGGATAAACAACAAGAAAGCATAATAACTGTCATAACCACTGACAATAGTATAGCATCAATAAACGCATCTATAACTTGGATGAACAACATCATCATAATACTATCAGCATCTGACAAACCATTTGAATACCTAATACAAACTATACAACTAATAATTGTAACCATAGCCATAGTATACATAGCATCAATAATATCATACACAATAGTACAAGTCAAGAAAGAAAATATCAGAAAAATTAATGAACTTCCTAGATAAAGAAAAGATTGAAGAAATCAAGAAACAAATAATAAAAGCACCTTACCAAGGAATAGTAACTAAAATATTAGAAAATAACTTAAAAACAACTGAAGTTATAGTTGAAAAAGAAGTCATAAAAGAAATAATTGTCCAAAAAGAAGAACCAAACCAAATTATAATTAAAACTGACATATCACCAACAAAAAGAAAAGCACTAATCAATACTAACGAAGCAGCAGAATACTTTGTATACAAGGAATTGAAAACACAATTCTTACAAGGAATCTTACCAACATTTAGATATCCATCACTATTATTAAAAGCAAGAAAATTTAAAGAACCGAAAGAATTTCTAGAAGAAATCTTAGATAAAGCACCTTACTTAAAGAAAGAATATTTTCTAAAAGAAAATAAATGAATATAGCAGAAAAAGGAAATAATACCTTTATACAAGTATTTCAACAATTCTTTAAAAAATATCCAGATCCATTAAATTACGATCAAAAAGAAAAATTACAAGAATACGTAAAACATCACGAATATAGATTAACCAGAATAGGAAAATTTGAGTACATTACTGAAACAACAGAACATAGATTTGTAGTAACAAAAAACGGAAAACACGTAACACTGAGACAACCAGCAACAATAAGATCTCAAAAAAGAACTGTAATAACAGAAGAAGATACAGCAATATATTTATTATACGTACTGATCTTACAAGACACACCAAGAATTATTACAGCATTGCAGTTAGCTAATAGAACATCTAGAAATCTAGAAAATTGGCTAAAATTTACAAGGTGTAACTACCATATACCATTACCACAATAAAAAATGGCACAACCTGGACCAGAGCCCGGATGGCCAAAACTAACAGCATTCAGAGAACACATAGGAGAATTCGACGGAGACGTCAAATTATACAGACCATGGAGAAATCAATTAGAAAATGCATTTACAATATTCGGAATAAAAGATATTATGATATTTGGAAGATTCTCAGGAAATCCAAAAGTAGGATATACCCAAGTAGATGAAACAGTAGCTACCACTGGACTAGCAGCAGCACCACATACAAGATGGTCAACAGAATTTATAATGCAAGTACTAGCAATCGTAAGAACAAAATTAAAAGGAACAGCATTAGAAATATTCGATGCAGAAATTGGAAATATAAACTGCTATTGGAGAAGTGATATTAACAACGACCAAGCTTTAGTAGCAGCACTGAAAGATGTCAACAATTATCCAATCGATTCAAATCATGCATATGCAGGAGCATTTGATCAAACAGCAACTGATGCAGCAGCAAGATGTACACCTGCTATACACGCTGGAACTGAACAAAAAGGATTCAGAGAAGTATTCGATAATGCATTCCTAGTCGATTCAATACAACAAACAAGTCAAAAAGACTTATGGAATTTCGACTTTAACAAAAATCTTGATTATAACAATGATAATGGAATGAGAAACCAAATCAACAAATATAAAAAATTACTACAAATATCAAACTGGCAATGGGCAAATAACTTCTACGGAGGAGAATATATGTTCTTATTATCAAAAATGCCACCAAAAATAATGCAACACATTGCATCAATGGAACCAAAACCAAGAAATAGAACCGAATTCTTTAAAGCAGCAGATGCTCAATTCTTATCAGAAAGACTAACCAAATCGATAACAGGAAACCTAAAAATATCTCATTATAAAGATCCAAAAAGATCTATTAAATTTAACAACATGCAAACTTCAAATGAAACTACATTTAAATGCTACTTATGCAACCAACCTGGTCATTACAAAAGAAACTGTCCAAAACTCAAAGGACATAATAACTTCAATAGAATTAAAACAGAAAGAGGAAGAAATGGTCAAATTGTATTCAAAGTACAATACTGCAAATGGTGTGGAAGAGAAAGACCTTATCATACCAAAAATTGTAAAGAAAGTAACAAAAATAGTTACGGAGGCAAATTTGCAAGAGGACCAACTCCAATGATCCATAATACAAAAGAAAGTTATAACAAATTCTCAAAAGGAAACAACAATTATAGAAGAAACAACAACTCACGAGGAAATTTCAGAAGAAACAATTCCAAAGGAAACTTCAGGAGAAATAACAACAACCAAAGAAGAAGATTCAACAATGTCAAAGAAGACAAAAGAGAAGAAAAACCTGAAAGAAAAGAAAAAAGCAATTATCGAAACAACAAAAACAACACCAAAGGAAAACGAGTCAATAACATCAGAAATGATGATGACTACGAAAGCTATGAAAGTGAAGAAGACACCAGAGTAAACTCTGTAAACATCAAACAAAATATGAATAAAATTCATAAAAATTATTTCTAAAAGGGAACCTGCAAGGTACTCAGGAACCAAATCCCAAAACAAAAGGCTGTAGAAATAATCTAAGTACCAAAGAGTATTACCATACTATCAAAACTGTTACCAAAAGTAACAAAATATCATTAAATGAAATTAAATGTATTAATAACAAAATTATTAATAAAGAAAATATTAAAAACCAATATGAAAAATACTCTGCCAAAGAAATGTTATCAAATGAAATGTACCAAAAAGCACAATTAGACTCGGACTATAAATATCTTCTCAAAACATATCATTTTCCAAGCAAACCACAATGGTTAATACCAAATGAAAAAGGCAAAAAAGCATATGAATTTATAGGACTAATGAATGGAAAACCTATTAAAATACTTCTTGACGAAGGAGCAAACTCAAGCGTAATGACATACAATGTTGCAAAAGAATGGAACCTCTTACATCTAATACCAAAAGAAGCAGAATTCTCTGCAATAACACCAGGAGGAATTAGCATAGCAAATTACGGGAAAATACCTGTAACATTTCAACTAGAAAACTATCTAATGACTATTAAAGTAGCAATAATAGAAGGAGAACAATCCTACATATTAATGTCAGAAGTAGACCAAGCACGATATGATATAACTAAATATAGAAAATGTCAAATAGTTTTCATAAAAGGTAAACCAATATCATACCAAGACATCACACCAAAACAATATTCGAACCTATCACACCGGTTATACGACAGGAACCCGGATCACATCTTGAACCTCAAATTAAAAAATATCGGGACAGAGGATGAGTCTCATATGTCAGCACAAAATTATAAAAACATCATCCAACAAAAGGTTGTGAAAGACCAAAATGCATTAAAATCACATGCAGCTAGTTACCTTGCTCGAAAAACTAGTGACTTAGTCGAAAGCGAAAAAAACCTGCCGTATAGTTAACAAATCCCCTTTGTAATAAATAAAACCAATTAGATTAATAAAGTAAATAAAATACATAATAAATACTTGCGTGCATAGTTATCTAATTAAAGTTAGGGATTGGAACCGCCTAAAATTTTTCTTAATCGTTTAATCGTTTAACCGTTTAACCATTTAATTTGGCCGGCATTAAAATAACTCCGGCCCACGACGAACATAATTCTGCCCGGAACTATAGAGCAATTTTTAAACGGTTAGACGGTTCCAATCCCTAATTAAAGTCTTGTTAGTGCCTACCGTCCGGGTTAGGTTCTTTAGTTACGCAAGTCATTAATTAACCCGTGACAGTAGGCCGAAGGAAACTTATAAATTGTTAACTTTTGTTCATTGTTAATTTGACCGATTAATTGATTTCGCTTTATTAAATTTACTCTTACATTGATTGATACATTTAAGTCTTACATTGAATTACAGAATTACTTAAAATTGACTAATCTGTGTTCATTAAAATTAACCCCAAATCATATTAAGTTATAATCACGAACCCATAACCCATTTCCCACCGTATATAATCCCTTCTCCATTCAATTCCTTTTTCGCCAAAGTACCTTTCATAATTTTATCACTTTTTCCTAAACCCTTAGTTTACTATCCCTATGAAAACTCGATACACGGAGATGTATGTATAAATACGAAATTGTATGCGGGTAAGCACGGGTTTCATAATCACTGCACGGAAACTGCACGGAAACTGATCATCCAAAAATTTAATACACGTTATTACGCGAAAAATGAAATCCGTGCACTATTGTGTATAGTATTATATCCATATACAGATTGATGTGTATTAATATTAATGATCAGCAAGTTCGACCCACGCTGTGGTGCGGCACATTCAACTCACTACACATGACAATGAATAAGGTACTAGGTGCAATGAATGAGGCTGGGGAGGTGGGCCTAACACGAAGAAGCCAGATCGTAATCGGGCAGCGAAGAGAACAACTGAATAAAACAAGCGAAGTAAGAAAGCACTGAGATTCACCATTTTTCTCCCACATGTATCTTTATAATCTCTGTAACATGCACAAACATGCATATCAGCAATGATATCTATTTCATACAAGCCACAAATCTGGTTATCCTCGTGATAATAACCCTAGCATGACTTCGTCAACATTTGTTCTAAGAATTAAAGAATATTTCCTTTTGGGAAAAATTGATTGACAGAACATTTACTTGTTCTAAGAATTAAAGAACATTCCCTTTTTAGAAAAATTGATTGACAGAATATTTACTTGTTCAAGAATTAAAGAATCAAATGAAGATTTTGCTGATACCATTCTAGATGACGGTTAACCATAGACTCCGTTATGCAAGCATGATTACGTTCCTGGTATACTTCGTTCCTGGTAACTTCGTTGCACTCCGTTCCTGGTACAATTACATATTAAATAACTACATTCATATGATCTTATTAAAAGCAAATGCCTAAATGTAAACATATTTGTATGCTAAATAATTTTATACTCTAAATTGTTCTATTTCAGAAAGACAAACTATTAATCGATATTATAAAAAAATAATTCAAACTTCTGAATAATTTGCCATTATATTTCCCAACTTAATCATTTCTTACTAATCAATGCAATTATAAAAAAAACTCCTTTAGCATTATATCCTTTAACCTTGTTATGCTAATAATATTCCCAACATTTCACTCAAATCCGATTTAACATCGATACCCTGATAGAATAGAATAATTAATAATTATCAGTTTTCTTGTTTCAATAATATTTCGTTAACACAGTTTGGACTGTAATAGACCAGTTTCTTTTTGATGAGTTCATTCTCCGAAAAAATAGCATAATGGCCTGGGTGATCTAAGTAAGAAAAATTGTATGTATGAAAATTTTACATCCAGAGATTTATTCTTTTAACTGTAAGTGAAGTAGACATATAGGCAAAGCTCGGAGTATCTCTGAAGATTTTTATACATTATTGATAAGTTTATTAGTTAATATATTGCAATTCTCATTAAAAGAATGATGCAAAATATTTACAAAGCAAATACAAAATAAAGATTAACTTTGCATAATTCAAAATTTTTTGTAAATTATAAAGAATTTCCAGGAATTTTTTTAGTATTTCTCTTCCATATGTATGTTTTTCAACTAAATAATATGCTAATTTAAAAGTATAGCTAACAGGAAGATTAATTAGTAAAAAGAGTGTGCCAGATAATTGATGCAATTTAGTATTTTGAAAAATCCCCTTCTCCCACAAAAAGCGAAATAAGTAAAATTCAATAATATTACTTCTTAACAATGCGTTTAACAGAAGGTATGATGATATCGATTCCGTTCGGATAAATGTAATTGCAGTATAATAGGAATAATCATAATACATAAAAATGAATGCTAAAATAAAAGAACAGATTTAGTATGCGAACCGACACCCTGATATAGAAAGGAATTTTACTCGCTAGGTGGAGATATTATTAAAGCCACAATCTCAGGGAACTTTTCAAAGATCACAGATCTCGGATTTTGAAAAGCAGTGTAAAGGAATGATTCTCTTGGATTTTTCCACAAATAATAAAGAATAATGGGTATACGTATGAAAAACTCAGTCATATAAAAACTAAGTAGGTGAATTTTTGAATCGTTCTAAAAAAACTATGTTAATTATTATTAAAAAACAAGTATTTATATCACCAGAGAATGATTTAAATTCTTACTGGAAAGTCATCATCACCACACAAGCCAACGATAGATAAAAAAAATACCATACAGAATCCAATTGTCAAACGGTGAATATGTAACTACTGGAGGAAGTGACCACGGAAGTGGCTTCATCTGATGAATCATTTTCTGTGATGCTCAATGTGACCAAAGTTTTTTAAAACATTATTTGGTAATTTATCAAAAGCTTCAGTCTTACAAATTAAAGAGAATGCAGGTAAAAATGATCAGTCAAATACGGTTAATCATACAACTACTCGTACGACCTGAGAAACTTATTATCGTATTACAACTAATCATACGACCTGAGAAATTACTATCGTATTACAACTACTCGACGACCTGAGAAACTTATTATCTTATTACACTACTCGTACGACCTGAGAAACTTATTTTCGTTATACTGGGTATTGAGTGCACAATAATGATGCCTGACGAAATTATTTTTGCGATGACGAATGACGTCGTCATGGTTTCGTCATGACGAAACCTTGACGATTGACGAAACCCCCGACGATTGACGAAACCTATGACGAATTGACGAAACCTATGACGAATTGACGAAACCTATGACGAATTGACGAAACCTATGACGTATTGACGAAACCTATGACGAATTGACGAAACCTATGACGTATTGACGAAACCTTGACGAAGCCTCTAACGATTGATGAAACATTGGCAACCGATTCAGCCAATAATTAAACAATAAGCTTCTATATAATGATCTTTAGATACACTAAACCTTAAATTGTTTCAAAAAATGATATTTATTATAAGGTTTCATTGGCTTTTTTCTTTTTTCTTCTTTCGCACGTTCAAATATATGTCGGGTTGATCCGGAATACCGGTAGTCATTTATGTCGGGTTGATCCGGAATACCGGTCGAGAATACCGGTAATCGGGTTGATCCGGAATAGTCAAAATTTGAGCACGCGTTTATTTTCGTCAATTCCGGATCAACCCGACATAGATTCCGAACACGTAAAAAAGGAAATTAAATTTTGTAAATAAACAAAGCGCGTAAAGATAGAAGTTTATGGCAAGAGTGTTAGTGTTGGAGACTACAACGATATATTGGTGCACCAAGGTCGATCTAAACATTGGTTTTCAAGTATTTTCGCGTCTCTTCCTTCGTAAAGAAGTAAAATCACGATAATAATAATGCACTGGTTATCTTAGCAACCTATATTGATTCTCTATCGCTGTTATTAATTATGCATTATCGCTTAAAACATCGTTTTTTTTAGCTCTTATCGTTATCGTTATTAAAACACTTCTTAACTTTTATAAACGCGGTAATTAACTCTATTTTGTATGGAATATAACTCTTCAGGTTTCTTCATTGATTTCGTCAATTCGTCATAGGTTTCGTCAATTCGTCATAGGTTTCGTCATTTCGTCATAGGTTTCGTCATTTCGTCATAGGTTTCGTCATTTCGTCATAGGTTTCGTCAATTCGTCAGGAGTTTCGTCAATCGTCAATTCGTCAATCAGAAATTACCTGACGAATGGTTTCGTCATTCGTCAATGACGTATATTTTGTCATTCGTCAGGCATCATTAGTGCACAATACGCACATATAGATCTAATTTATGTATACTAATCCTATAATGAATGTCGAATACAGTATACAATCTTTTTGTGCAATGATTAAGTTAATGTCTGTAACGTAATGGAGGACACTTGATGTCTATACAAAGTGATACAAAATTTATGTTTTTAATTCATTTCGACCAAAAATAGGGACTTTTTGATGCATCTCTCTCAATATTTCATATACAGGCATACCTAAATCATATTCCCACTGGATTGTCTCCCAACCTGCCCTATTTTATATGATTTATACATTGAGTTAAATCTCCACCGTCTCCACCTTAGTTAATGCATATAAGATATTGTTTGGTACAATCATACTCCTCTATAATCACTCAGTTTGGTTTATGCAATTATTGTATTATATGCTTATATAGAAGTATTTTTATAAATTTATTAATGAATTTTTTCAAAATTTAAGATGATTATATAGAATTTGTGATTATATAGTAGAGTAGTATGGCTGAATTTATTTTGTAGTCCTTCCAATTTAATTTATACTGGAATGCTTTTTGATATTTAGGGTATCCCTGTAAACAGTCGTTTGCCTTTTTTACCCAAAAAGGAATTGCCTATTGAATCATTTTGTATACTATTTTCAATGTTATGTGTATAATATTGCCATGATCAGGATCGGTCCAATGGCAAATCGGTGCCAGAATGTGAAGGAGGAAAAGCATTAGCAGATGAACTTCTTTGGATATTAGTTATAATAATCTTGGACCAGAAGGAAGAAAAGCATTAGCAAATGCACTTTGCAAGAATACCATGCTGGCTTTTTTGTTTTTTTTTGGGAAATGATCTTGGATCAGAAGAAGAAAAGCATTAAAGAATGCACTACGCAAGAACAATAATCTGAAAAATTTTGACATTTTAGGCAGTGACCTTAATTATTAAGTTTTTTAAATTGAAATATTGAATACTACAACAAAAAGGATAAATTATCATACAGAATAATAAAAAATATCTAATGTAAATAACTTAATATTATAATAACTAAAAATATAACTGATATAAGAAATTACTGCTAATGTTGTACTGTACGTCAAATAAAATAGTGTCAGATAAAAATTTAAATACAGTGTTTCATTGGGTTAGGATGTAAGAATACGTTAAGTAAAGGTATGTATTAATAGCATTATAATTATTTAATCTGACTCAAAATTGATTAGTGATTGCATGAAGCCTAGTTTTATAATTCCGTAGTTGAAGAAGACACGTGCGTAATTAGTTTTATGAGTTTGTATTACAGTATTCAGGCTTGTTGTTAAAGCGGATACTCGTAATCAAGAATTTTTGTCAAATTAAATATAATTAACAAATTCAAAATTAAGGTTGAACATCCCATTTCATTTAAAATATTTAGTTTAAAGTAAACTATTTAGACAGCTATTTTCATTTCAATTCTGAATACTCTTATTTATATTACACTTTAAGCTATATGAAAAAGGTTTTATTTCATGAAACATGAGTTATCAGGCAACCATTTCGTTTCATTTATTGACATTCGTAATTTCAAATTTAATTTTTAATGCTCCTACTTATTTCCGTAATATGTTAATTATGGAACACCTAATACATAACAGCAATAGTCGAATTTGATTTCTCGGCTTTTTTTATATTCTTCGTGCTTTCAAAATGGTTTGATCTAAGTTTTAAATCAATTATCTTGTAATAAATTTGCTTTGCTCTACGTAGGAAAATACAGTAAGCTAAAATAGCATAATTGATTTTTAGATACTATTTCAATATTTAATTTCATTTATTAATTTTTAAATCAAAAGATTTATGTGGATGAAATCCGTGATTATTTTTATAGTGTTCCTTTTCATTATTTAATACATAACAATAACAAATTAATTGCTTTTGTTATTAAAAAGTACAAATTTTATTTTCTAATTCTAAAATTTTGAACACATGTAAGATTTAATACTCTCATTCATTTCTGAATACTTTAGTCTTGAAGTGACTTAATGTTGAAATCGTTCACGACAAACAATGCTAGCCACAATATGACCCAATAAAAATATTTGGCTAATAGTTATATCATAACAGGCATCAGCAATTATAAGTTATTTTGAAATAAAAATAAATGCTCCATGCTCATGGTTCAGTAAAGTTGGTGTATGCGTTACCAAAAAAAAACATAGGCTAATTATTCTCAAAAAGAAAGCAATATAAGTTGTTTTTTACACAAGATCGTTGAGTAATTATCTGTGATATGCAATTAATTAGAGATTTCAATTTAATGTAAATAGATGATGTATTTATTTTCAAATTAATGATGTGTCAATTTATTTTATTTTAATAATTTCAAGAAGTTAGTCTCCAATTAATCCTATTTTCATTTCAGATTTCAAAATTGCCAACATAAATAAGATTTTTAATACTTCATTTCAATGTATTCAATCGGCAAACGCAGATTTAATTTCTTTGAATAGAAAATCAGCAAAACTATAGATTATATGAGAATAACATTAAAATGAAATAAATATATTTTTAATTTTATTTTACGAAATAATATTCAAATTATTTTATTTGACTTCATGATGTTCCCTTAATTTTAGGAATATAATGGATTTATTTAACTATTAGTCTCTAAAACTTATTTATCACAAATTCCTATTGAAAGTAAGGAACTAGATTAGAAATAGAACTTGGCATCAGAAAAATTTAGAAGATTATGTGTGTTTAATCCACACGCATTAAGACTATGGCTGCTCAAAGTTGATTGTTGTTTAACGTCAATAATTTTGAGTGCAGACACCTGAGGGAGTGGAATGAAGGATTTTAACAAACTCACATGCAACTTTGATAACATTGTTTTTAAAACTTTTTTTATGTATGATTATCTTGAGAAAAAGAGGGAGAAATGACGTTAAACGTCTATTCAAATTTGAATGGCCAATTGACACTAACTCTCTAAGAATCCGATAAAAATTATTCTTATACAATTTCCTGTACTAATATCTTTCATAAGCTTTTGTTGAATACCGCACCCCGATTATATTAAGTTTTTTTTGAATATCTTTATTACTGCCTTTTATTAATAATAATTAAACAAACTGTCAACTCAAAAGTATATATTGTGTTGCAATATCACCTTACTGTCATATAGTCGTATATCCAAAGATCTCATATTATAGTTGCACACAAGAGGTGTGATAATTTTCAAAATAAATATTTTGTGAAATAAAAATGACTCACGGGATTTATGTCTGTGACACGAGTTAAATTACCCCTAATACAGAGAAACGATTGCGCGCATCCACTTATTTGCTCGGGTAATACAAGCTCCTGGAGAGGAAATATCCAAACGAAAAGTGCATATTTTGACTATTCCGGATCAGCCCGACAAAGAATTCTAACACGCGAAGAAAAAAGCGAAAATACGCTAAAACTAATGTTTAAATTTTGATCTTGGAACACTAATTAAAAATGACGGGATGAAATTTTACTTATATTAAGCACCACTCTAACCCTATAGCCTCTAACGTTAAGGCTCTAATCCTAAAATAGCATGGTGGAAGTTGGTTGTTATTGGTTGTTTATTTTCTATTGAAAAGTACTGTTACACAAACTTTTTATATTGGTTTACATAGAAAATTTAATCGAATTGGAACAAGTCAAAATTTTTTATAATTACAGAATTAAGGTTACCTAAAATTTCGCCAGATTGTTTTTTAGAAGGATAGCTTTTATATAAAGGTTTGGGATCAAGTGGGATCAAGTTTTCCACCAACTTTTACTAGAAGCGATTCTGACAATGCCAGTATGTAACACAAAGATATTACATTAAATTTTTGGCATTTTAAAACGAAACAGCTAATAAAAATCTACAGTTTTTTCGATTAAAAGTTTCTAACTTCACGTGAGCAAGTTATAAAGTGTTAGATATTATCAATTAGTCAATCGGGTTTATAAAGGGGTATCGCGAGATAACGTGAGGTTAATCTTTAGTTTTAACCAATCAAATTTTGTTATTTATAAAATGTCAATCATTTTTTTGGCCAATCAAAACAAATTTCCATCATGCTTCCTAAAATTTTATTGCAAAATCGGATTTCCTTTTTTGGTTTGTGTTACCCGCGTAAATACGATTGTACAACTAGAATAAAGTTTAAAGCTCATATCTTGACATCAATTTGTTTTACTGTAAAAACTTAAAATGAGTGCAAAAAGCAACAGATTTCAACAACTTCAAAAATTTATTATAAAGAAAAACATTACTTGTTATGATTATACACGTTTTAGGATTGTTGAATTAATCAGTGAGAAATTTACAAGAGTTTATCGTGCAGTTTTTAAAAATAAAACTACCGTTATATTAAAATCATTCGAAAACAATGAGCTAACTATTAATGAAGTCATTAATGAGGTAATTTTTATACCACATCAAATAATGTGTTATTAGATTTTAAATATTAAAAATAAATTTTTAAATTATCGTCCATATGTATAGCTTAAGTTATATCATAGAGTGGATATACACCCTAACATTATACGTTTTCATGGTGTTACTAGAGATGAAGGTAGAATAATACACATCCTCGTTTTTTTTACTTATAAAGTAAATTTTGTGTTAACGTTATATATATATTATTGTGTTAACATTATATATATATTAATGTATATAAAGGAGATTCAAGCATTATACCTTATATGCTGATTTTTGAGGATGTTAACGGTGGAACTTTGAGATCATATTTACATGAAAATTCACAACACTTTTCATCGGATGAAATGATTAAATTCTCATTGCAAATTGCCAATGTTGTTAGATATTTACACGCTAAAGGGATAGTTAATCTTGGATTGGTAATGTTTAGAGTATCATTAGTATACTGAGATTTTGAATTCTTTTTTTAATTTGTTATCAAATTAAAATACTATTTTCAATAGCATTCAGAAAGTATATTTATTCATAATAAAAAAATAAAACTCGCAGACTATGGACTTTCAAACAGATTAAAAAGACAAGCCGTCAAGTATCAATATCTCAGATTTTATAAAAAATCTGATGTATATTATGTTGGCGTCCTTATGGAAGAAATGTACAAGAGCTGTCTATTTACCGAAAATTTTGTCGGTCCTATAGATGAATATATTAAGATCTATAAAGGTATAATTTTTTTAACGAATTCATTTTGCTGATGTTTTATGAAGTTTTTATAACAGTTTTTTTTAATTTATCAATGATAGATTGTTTGCAAAATGAGCCTAATAATCGCCCAGAAATTCAGATCATTTTTTCTAATCTAAAATCGTTGATTGTCAATTGTAATCAAAATATAATCAGACATGATTTAGAATTTACTCATTTACAAAATTCCTTTATAATACAAGATTCTATGATGTATAATTCCATGCCGTTACAGGAATCGCCTATGCACATAGATAAACATTCATCATTGAACCAAATCACACATTAAAACCACCTGCAGATTTAAATAAATATTAGAAATAGAGCAGAATAATGACAATTTTTTAAATAATCGTGGAATAACTTTGGATCAACATTATCCAATTGAAATTTCAGCTGAAAATGACGAATATTTCTCAACTTATCAAGATAATACAAATATACGTAAATTCATTTGAAATTACGACTTTATCATCACATTATTTACCTTATACAATAAACTCAACCATTTCAGCACAGGATTATAACAATTTTGAGAATATGAGAAAGGAAGCACATGAATGTTTTAATCAAGGAAAATTTCTCAAAGCTTTAGAACTTTATGGAGAAATTATCAAAAACCACCACCACACTGCTGAAGATTACAAAAGTGCTTCAATTTGGGATCTTTCTATTAATCAATGCGGATTGAAAAATTTAAACGAGTTAATAAAGGCACTTTGCAAGAACACCATGCTGACTTCTTTGAACCTTAATTTGAATAATCTTGGATCAGAAGGAGGAAAAGCATTAGCATATGCACTTTGCAAGAATGCCACACTGACTTCATTGGACCTTTGGAATAATAATATTGGACCAGAAGGAGGAAAAGCATTAGCAGATGCACTTTGCAAGAATGCCACGCTGACTTCTTTGAATCTTAGTTATAATAATCTTGGATCAGAAGGAGGAAAAGCATTAGCGATTACACTTTGCAAGAACACCACGCTGATTTCTTTGAATTTTGCATATAATAAACTTGGATCAGAAGGAGGAAAGCATTGGCAGATGCACTTTGCAAGAATGCCACGCTGACTTCTTTGGATCTTCGTTCTAATAATCTTGGACCAGAAGGAGGAAAAGCATTAGTAGATGCACTTTGCAAGAACGCCACGCTGACTTCTTTGAAACTTTGTTATAATAATCTTGGATCAGAAGAAGGAAAAGCATTAGCAGATGCAATTTGCAAGAACGTCACGCTGACTTCTTTGGATCTTGGTGGACGTGAGTCCGCTTTCAATAATAATTACATCGGACCAGAAGGAGGAAAAGCATTAGCAGATGCACTTTGCAAGAATGCTACGCTGACTTCTTTGAAACTTAGTTATAATAATCTTGGATCAGAAGGAGGAAAAGCATTAGCAAATGCGCTTTGCAAGAACGCCACGCTGACTTCTTTGAATCTTTCTGACAATAATCTTGGATCAGAAGGAGGAAAAGCATTAGCAGATGCAATTTGCAAGAACGCCACGCTGACTTCTTTGGATCTTGGTGGAAGTCAGTTAGCTTTCAATAATAAGATTGGACCAGAAGGGGGAAAAGCATTAGCAGATGCATTTTGCAAGAATGCCACGCTGACTTCTTTGAATCTTAGTTATAATAATCTTGGATCAGAAGGAGGAAAAGCATTAGCGGATGCACTTTGCAAGAACATCACGCTGACTTCTTTGGGCTTTCATGGAAATCTTTTTAGATCAGAAGAAACAAATGCATTAGATAATGCACTACGCAAGAACAATAATCTGAAAAATTTCGGCATTTTTAGACAGTGATCTAGGCTTTTAAATTGAAGTATTGAAACACTACATCAAAAGGATAAATTATCGTAAAGAATAATAAAAAGTAGCTAATGTAAATAACTAAAATAATATCAAAAACTATAACAGATATATGAAAATTATTGTTAATGTTGTACATCAGATAAAATAGTGCCAGGTAAAAATTTAAATACTGAGTTTCAATACATGAAGCCCAGGTTTATAATTCCATAGTTGTGTCACCATGAAGAAGAAGCGTGCCGTACTTAGCTTTATAAATTTGTATTATTCTGTCCTGTTAAAGCGGATACTTGTAACCAAGTATCTACTGTCCAATTAAATGTAATGGATAATTTCAAAATTAAGGTTGAGCAACCCACTTCAGTCAAATTACTTACTGAACCTTCGCTCAAATTATTTACTGAACCTTTGCTCACATCACTTATTAAACCTTCGCTTTGATTATTTTTTATATAACTTGCCGAACCTTTGCTCAAATTACTTACTGAACCTTTGCTCAAATTATTTATTAAACTCTCACTTAAGTTATTTTTCTATATAACTTACCAAAACTTTGCCAAAATTCCTTATTAAACCTTTGCTCAAATTACTTACTAAACTACTTATTAAATTTTTAATCAAATTATTCTATTATATAACTTACTAAACCTTCGCTTAAGTTCTTTTTTACATTACTTACTAAACCTTTACTTAAAACTATTTTTTGTATAACTTTTTAAACTTTTGCTTAAATTATTTTTTTATATAACTTATTAGATTTTTTTTTTTTATATCAGATATAGCTTAACAAATCTTACTTAAGTTATCTTATATATTAATATGTCTCCAACGAGAACTTTGAAGTAAATTATTATAATTAAGCAAAAGAACTTAAAAAAATCGTTAGATTTAATTGTTCTTTCACGTATTGTAGGATATCAATCCAGTTCTATAGTTTGTATTACTTCCGATAGTTCGTCAATTTCTTTATCCAGAACTTCAGTAATAGTTTTATTCGTGCTAGCTGAGTATTCATTCGTAAGTGTCTTTAAAAGTTTATTATTTGTTTAATTTGGGTGAAATTTTAGGCGATATTAGGGGCAGTATCAATTAACAATAAAATAATTTATAATAAGATCATATAAATAAGTTTATTCGAATTTTAATTAAAAAATAAATAAGATTTGAACTTTACTTATTTAATAATAAAATAAGATTCACGCATTTTATTTCTGAACCCTTATAGAGTGGTTTCAAAATTAACAAATAAGTTGCGTATTTCGAAAATAAGAAGATTTTTTAAATAGTTTTTTTTACTATGTTGAATTATAAATCGGAAAAACAAATTAAGATTTTCTACTTTTAGTTTTGAAATCCTATTTAGACAATTTATTTCATTTCCAATCCAGTTACAAATGCTCTTATTTATATTATATTAAACAATATGAAGAATGAGTTATCAGGCAATAAATCATTTCGTTTATGTTATTTGTATTCGTAATTTCCTACTTATCTCCGAATTATGTTGATTCTTAAACACCTAATACTATAATACTATAATACAATAATAGGCGAATGTCCATACTCGGCATTTTTTCTTTTTAAGTTCGAAAATTATTTTTTCATATCGAATATTCTTCGTGCTTTCAAAATGGTTGATATAAGTTTTAAGAACGAAAATAATGATAATAAAATTTGATTAACTCTAACATAGGAGATACTATTTCGATATTTAATTTCATTTATTAATTTTTAAATTAAACCGATTTCTATGGATTAAATCCGTGATTATCTTATATTATGTAATTCATGGCCTTAGCAAATTAATGACTTTTGTAATTAAAAAGTACTAATTTTATTTTCTGATTTTAAAATATTGAACACATGAGAATAACTAAATTCTCAGTATCATTGGTGCTAAAATTTATAATTATATTAATTTATTTTCATTTCTGATAACTGGATTCAATTCAAAGTTTACTTAACGTTTTTGTCTAAGGAAAGGAACAGCACATATTAGGGGTTTCATAATTAATGATTTGGCATCCTATTTCAGATAAAATAAGTGACATATTTATATGAGATACATAAATCCTATCTTCTTAACGTATAGAATTATTTGCAAATTCATTTACATATTCATTTATTGGAAAATATTGATCAAAAAAGTTAATTTTATTAACGGGTGTGCCTATTTAATTTACTGTGTCGGAATTTTAAAAATACAATAGGATCTTTTAAACATCCATTTATTTTCAAAATATATTAATAATTATACCTATTTTTATTGTTATTTTTTTTTGATAACCCGAACACCAAATTTATTGGATGATGGCACGAAGCATTTATTTTATTTCAAATAACTTATGATTACTTGCACGACTTCCTGAATTCTTTTCTGTGATACTCAATTAATGAGAGATTTCAAAATAAAATATTGAATCTGATTATGTTGTAAATAGATTATGATTTTATTTCAAATAGGCGATGTTCTAATTTTTTCATTTTAATAATTTCATGAACCTTTCATTTCCGATTTCAAAGTTTGAAAACACACAAATAAGATTAATTTTTCATTTTGATGTAATCAATCGACGTTTTTTGTTAAAGTCTGCAATCATCTAACGCAAATGTTAACCTCTTATGGGTAGAAAAAACAGCAAAGTACATAGATTTGTATGGGAAAAAACATTAAAATGCAAATAAATATATTTTTAATTTTTAGATTACGAAATAGCATTTAAACTATTTTATTTTATTTCATGATGTTCCCTCAATTTTCGGGAATATATTGGATTTATTTAACTATAAGTCTCAAAAACTTATTTAGCACAAATTCCTATAGAAACAACCTGGCATTAAAAAAATTTTAAAAATTACCATATGTATTAAGACTATGGCTGTTCAAATTGATTGGTTGTTTAACGTCAATATTTTTGAGCGTAGGCACCTGATGGAGAGAAGAGAAGGAATTTAACAAACACATATGCTACTTTAATCACATTATTCTTGAAGATTCTTCTACGTTATCCGGTAAACTCATGATCATGATACTATTTTTTCTTGTTATTTTTTTCATACGTTACGATGTAAACATGTTTATTCAAATTAAACCTCAGCCGATAATTCCCTAAATCATGATTATAAATTTCTGGATATTGTATACTAAGACACAGTGATGTAAATTGGATCGGCACAGCGTATATAGATTTAAATTTGCGCGTATATCGGGGCTTGCCGCATATATAAATTTTTTTTTTTTTTTTTTTTTGCATGTTTTTTTATGCGTTTGCGCCAATAAAATTTGTTGAATTATAACACTGCTTATGCAACTTAAATTACGCGAATATTGTACCACTTACAATCTTGGACACCCTAATACAGAGTAACGATTGTACAACTAGAATAAAAGTTTAAAATTCAAACCTTGACACAATGTTAAGAAAAAGTAATTCTCAATTTGTTTTACTGTAAGAACTTAAAATGAGTGCAGCAAGCAGCAAATTTCAACAACTTCAAAAATTTATTATAAAGAATAATATTACTTGTTATGATTATACACGTTTTAGGATAATCGAATTAATTAAAAGCGAGAAATTTACAAGAGTATATCGTGCTGTGTTTAAAAATAAAACTACCGTTATATTAAAATCATTCGAAAACAATGAGCTAACTATTAATGAAGTCATTAATGAGGTAATTTTCTATGTCATATCAAATAATGTGTTATTAGATTTCAAATATTACAAATAAATTATTAAATTGCCATCCATATGTATAGCTTAAGTTATATCATAGAGTGGATATACACCCTAACATTATACGTTTTAATGGTGTTACTAGAAATGAAGGTAGAATAATACACATCCTCGTTTCTTTACTTGTAAAGTGAAATTTGTGTTAACGTTATATATATATATATATTGATGTATATAAAGGAGATTCAAGTATTATACCTTATATGCTGATTTTTGATGACGTTAATGGTGGAACTTTGAGATCATATTTACATGAAAATTCACAACACTTTGCATTGGATGAAATGATTAAGTTCTCATTGCAAATTGCCAATGCTGTTAGATATTTACATACTAAAGAGATAGTTAATCTTGGATTGGTAATGTTTAGAGTATCATTAGTATACTGAGATTTTGAATTCTTTTTTTAATTTGTTATCAAATTAAAATACTATTTTCAATAGCATTCAGAAAGTATATTTATTCATAATAAAAAAATAAAACTCGCAGACTATGGACTTTCAAACAGATTAAAAAGACAATCCGTCAAGTATCAATATCTCAGATTTTATAAAAAATCTGATGTATATTATGTTGGCGTCCTTATGGAAGAAATGTACAAGAGCTGTCTATTTACTGAAAATGTTGTCGGTCCTATAGATGAATATATTAAGATCTATAAAGGTATTATTTTTTTAACGAATTCATTTGGCTGATGTTTTATGAAGATTTTATAACAGTTTTTTTAATTTATCAATGATAGATTGTTTGCAAAATGAGCCTAATATTCGCCCAGAAATTCAGATCATTTTTTCTAATCTAAAATCGTTGATTGTCAATTGTAATCAAAATATAATCAGACATGATTTAGAATTTACTCATTTACAAAATTCCTTTATAATACAAGATTCTATGATGCATAATTCCATACCGTTACGGGAATCGCCTATGCACATAGATAAAACATTCAATATAGATCCAAACCACACATTAAAACCACCTGCAGATTTAAATAAATATTAGAAATAGAGCAGAATAATGCCAATTTTTTAAATAATCGTGGAATAACTTTGGATCAACATTATCCAATTGAAATTTCAGCTGAAAATGACGAATCTTTCTCAACTTATCAAGATAATACAAATGTACTCGTAAATTCATTTGAAATTACGACTTTATCATCACATTATTTACCTTATACAATAAACTCAACCATTTCAGCACAGGATTATAACAATTTTGAGAATATGAGAAAGGAAGCACATTAATGTTTTAATCAAGGAAAATTTCTCAAAGCTTTAGAACTTTATGCACCACACTGCTGAAGATTGCAAAAGTGCTTCAACCTGGGATCTTTCTTTTAATCAATGCGGATTGAAAAAGTTAAACGAGTTAATAAAGGCACTTTGCAAGAACATCACACTAACTTCTTTGGATCTTGGTTATAATGAACTTGGACCGGAAGGAGGAAAAACACTAGCAGATGCACTTTGCAAGAACGCTACTCTGACTTCTTTGTATCTTAATAATAATTGGATAAGATCAGAAGGAGGAAATGCATTAGCAGATGCACTTTGCAAGAACGCCACGCTGACTTTTTTAGATCTTAGTTCTAATTTTCTTGGACCAGAAGAAGGAAAGACATTAGCAGATGCACTTTGCAAGAACGCCACACTGACTTCTTTGAATCTTAGTTATAATATTCTTGGACCAGAAGGAGGAAAGGCATTAGCAGATGCAATTTGCAAGAACGCCACGCTGACTTCTTTGAATCTTTGGAATAATAATCTTGGACCAGAAGTAGAAAAAGCATTAGCAGTTGCGCTTTGCAAGAACGCCACACTGACTATTTTGAATCTTCGTTCTAATAATCTTGGACCAGAAGGAGGAAAAGCATTAGCAGATGCAATTTGCAAGAACACCACGCTGACTTCTTTGAATCTTACTGGGAATAGTCTTGGATCTGAAGGAGGAAAAGCATTAGCAGATGCAATTTGCAAGAACGCCACGCTGACTTCATTGGATCTTGGTGGAAGTCAGTTCGCTATCAATAATAATTACATTGGACCAGAAGGAGGAAAAACATTAGCAGATGCACTTTGCAAGAATACCACGCTGATTTCTTTGAATCTTAGTTATAATAATCTTGGATCAGAAGGAGGAAAAGCATTAGCAAATGCACTTTGCAAGAACACCATGCTGATTTCTTTGGTTTTTTGGGGGAATAATATTGGATCAGAAGAAGAAAAAGCATTAGATAATTCACTACGCAAGAACAATGATCTGAAAAATTTCAGCATTTTAGACAATGGTCTTAATTATTAGGTTTTTAAATTGAAGTATTGAAGCATTACAGCAAAAAGGATAAATTATTGTAAAGAATAATAAAAAGTAGCTTATGTAAATAACTAAAATAATAACAAAAAGTATAACTGATATATGAAAATTATTGTTAATGTTTTACATCAGATAAAATAGTACCAGGTAAAATTTAAATACTGAGTTTCATTGGTTAGATATATGAAGTCCAGGTTTATAAGTCCATAGTTGTGTCTCCATGAAGAAGACGCGTGCCGTACTTAGCTTTATAAATTTGTATTATTCTGACTTGTTGTTAAAGCTATACTCGTAATCACGCATCTACTGTCAAATTAAATGTAATAGATAATTTCAAAATTAAGGTTGAGCAACCAATTTAAGTCAAGATAGGTGAAATATTAGTTTAAAATAAACTATTTAGGCAGTTTATTTCATTTCCAATCCAGTTCCAAATGCATTTATTTATATTACACATTAGTCTATATTTATTTCATGAAACATGAGTTATCAGGCAACCATTTCATTACTTTTATTTGACATTTGTAATTTAAATTTGATTTTTAATGCTCCTACTTGTTTCCGAAATATGTTAATTCGAATCATCTAATACTATAATACAGTAATAAGGAGTTTCAGAATTAAAAATCAATAGCGTATTTCGGAAATAAATAAGTGTTTTTAAAAAAAATCCGATTTTTGTATTAAACGTTTGATATCGGAAAATGAAATGAGAGTGTTTAGAGACTCTCATTTGCGAAATAAGTAAAAAATTTTTATCATCAAACTATTTAATAATTACAAAATACTGAGTAAATAATAAAACTTAAGCTCAAATTACTTACTGAATCTTTGCTCAAATTACTTACTGAACCTTCGCTCAAATTATTTACTGAACCTTTGCTCACATCACTTATTAAACCTTCGCTTTAATTATTTTTTATATAATTTGCTAAACCTTTGCTCAAATTACTTACTGAACCTTTGCTCAAATTATTTATTAAACTCTCACTTAAGTTATTTTTCTATATAACTTACTAAACCTTTGCCAAAATTGCTTATTAAACCTTTGCTCAAATTACTTACTAAACTACTTATTAAATTTTTGATCAAATTATTCTTTTATATAACTTACTAAACCTTCGCTTAAGTTATTTTTTTATATTACTTACTAAACCTTTGCCTAACTTATTTTTTATATAACTTATTAAACTTTTGCTTAAATTATTTTTTTATATAACTTATTAAACTTTCGCTTAGATTTTTTTTTTTTATATCAGATATAGCTTAACAAATATTACTTAAGTTATCTTATATATTAATATGTCTACAACGAAGACTTTCAAGTAAATTATTATAATTAAGCAAAAGAACTTAAAAAAATCGGTATTGTAGGAAATCAATCCAGTTCTATAGTTTGTATTAATTCCAATAGTTCGTCAATTTCTTTATCCAGAACTTCAGTAATAGTTTTATTCGTGCTAGTTGAGTATTCATTCGTAAGTGTCTTTAAAAGTTTATTTATTTGCTTAATTTGGGTGAAATTTTTAGGCATGTTAAGTATAAAACGATATTAGGGGCAGTATCAATTAACAATAAAATAATTTATAATAAGATCATATAAATAAGTGTATTCGAATTTTAATTAAAAATAAATAAGATTGAACTTTACTTATTTAATAAATACGTCTTCTTATTTTATCAAAATAAGATTCACGGATTTTATTTCTGAAACCCCTTTATTGATTGGTTTCAAAATTAACAAATATGTTGCGTTTTTTACTATGTTGAATTATAAATCGGAAAAATAAATTAAGATTTTCTATTTTTAGTTTTGAAATCCCTATTTAGACAATTTATTCATTTCCAATCCAGTTACAAATCTTATTTATATTATATTAAACTATATGAAGCATGAGTTATCGGGCAATCAATCATTTTGTTTATTTTATTTGTATTCGTAATTTTAAATTTGATTTTAGTTCTCCAACTTATCTCCGAATTATGTTAATTCTTAAACACCTAATATTATAATACAATAATAGGCGAATGTCCATACTCGGCATTTTTTTTTTAAGTTCGAAAATTGTTTTTCATATCGAATATTCTTCGTGCTTTCAAAATGGTTGATCTATGTTTTTAAGAACGGAAATAATGATAATAAAATTTGATTAACTCTAACATAGGAGATACTATTTCGATATTTAATTTCATTTATTAATTTTTATATTAAATAGATTTCTATGGATTAAATCCGTGATTATCTTATAGTATTCCTTCTCATTATGTAATTCATGGCCTTAGCAAATTAATGGCTTTTGTAATTAAAAAGTACTAATTTTGTTACATCATAACAAGACATAGGCCAACATTGCTAACATATGAATACTAAATAAACTTTTACTTCTATATCGGCAGATCTGCGTAATTACATTAAAAATGTTTAAATCTTTGAATCTATAACAAAGCTTAACTTTTTGCCCACTGACTGTTTTAGATATTAGATGATTTTACTGTCAAAATGACCGTCTCAGTGAAATGATTCTAGAGAGCGCAAAATCATCAAAATCCAATCATCGAATCGTGAAATAATTAACTTTTTGATTACATCGGTAAAATAGAATAGGTAGACCCATCCTATTTTACCCGATGTAATCAAACGTTAATTATTTTGAGATTTAGTGATTGGATTTTGATGATTTTGAGCCCTCTAAAATCATTTCACTGTGAATGTCATTTTGATGGAAAATCATTTAAAATAGTCAGTGGGAAAAAGTGATTCTTTGTCAAAGGTTTAAAAAATTTTAATAGTACGCAGATCGATTGATATATCTTTATTTTTAAACAATAAGTAATTCGGTACATTGATATATTATTATTCCCGAAACATGATATTGGAAGGTTAGTTTGGTTTTTAGGTTGTATAGACTTTATCTTATGACTTATTGGATTTGCCAACGTTATAATATGATGCAATGCTTTACTTCACAAATTTTTATTTCAGGTAAGACACTAAAACAAATTTAACAAATGTCATTCGTAAAACCTAATTGGTCTCCAATTTGATTGCATGAAATAATCATGCAGCTTTTCAAGGTTCGCATTTTAATTAATTTGAACCAAATAATGGTACAGATTAAATTTAGGTTCAAATGAATCCGAAGAGGTTTATTTGAACCAAATTCTTGTTTATGTGAATCTGTATTAGAAAATCTGAAATAGTTTTCTTGAACCAAGTTGATGGGCTTTTAGGCCTAATTCCGGGTTAAGCAGGTTTTTATTTATTGATCAGTTAATTTTGCGATGCAAATTAATGATCATTTTTTGAGTCTTGAAAGCCTCCATGTCACGTGATCAAATCGGAGTTTAAACTGGGTTTATCACTTATCTGTTATGTTATGCACTTTGTTTAATTGTGTCACATTTTGATTTTTAGGTTTCGATAATCGGGCTATATGACATACGTACGTCGTGCAGAGCTGATACTAACAGGTTCGTACGTACGTACAATACACTTTTTAGGATAAAATGCTTACTAATGTATAACCATTGTAAGTATAATTATCGGTATGTAATGCATTAGCATTCTTTGCTTCTTTTTTTAAATCGAAACTAGAAATGGAAAATATAGAATTGACGGATGAGCATTTAGCAAAAGATATTACCCAGGTTACCAATGCTTTTAAGCAACTGGATATCAATAAGTGTCAAAAGTTAGCCGATAAGAATGACCCAGATGGTATTTTCTGGCTTGGTTATTGTTACGAATATGGAATTGGAGTAAAAAAGGACCAAAAATCGGCAGACCTGAATAATCCAAACGGAATGTATCAAGTTGGATACTGTTATTATTTGGGAATTGGGGTTGAAATCGATAAGTATAAAGCATTTGAATATTATTTGAAGTCAGCTGAAGCTGATAATCCCATGGGAATTCGCAAAACTGCTATTTGTTACTATTATGGAATTGGCGTAGAAAAGAATAAGGGTAAGTTTTTGGAATGGATTAAAAAGTAAGTTAATCTCAAATTTATTATTTCAAGAATTGAAAATATCTCAAATAATTTTAATAATACAATTTTAATTATCAGGGAGTAAGTATAAAAAATCTATTAAATTACAATTAGTTAATTAAGCTCATAAATATTAATTATTTGTATTGATTTAGCCCGTGAGTATAAAGGACATTTAATAATTATTAGAATTAAAAATGGCGAAATAAGTTCACAAATCAAGAACATTAATATACTTATTTACCGTTACTACGTATTATATAATGCCCTTCAAATCATTTCATTCGCATTAATTTATGTAAGTATAAAGGACATTTATTAATCATTGGAATTAAAAACAAGTTCACAAATCAAGAACATAAATACTTATTTACCATTACTATTATGTAATACAAATCATTTCATTCGCATTAATTTAGTCTGTGAGTATAAAGAACATTTATTAATCATTGGAATTAAAAACAAGTTCACAAATCAAGAACATAAATACTTATTTACCATTACTATTATGTAATACAAATCATTTCATTCGCATTAATTTAGTCTGTGAGTATAAAGAACATTTATTAATCATTGGAATTAAAAACAAGTTCACAAATCAAGAACATAAATACTTATTTACCATTACTATTATGTAATACAAATCATTTCATTCGCATTAATTTAGTCTGTGAGTATAAAGAACATTTATTAATCATTGGAATTAAAAACAAGTTCACAAATCAAGAACATAAATACTTATTTACCATTACTATTATGTAATACAAATCATTTCATTCGCATTAATTTAGTCTGTGAGTATAAAGAACATTTATTAATCATTGGAATTAAAAACAAGTTCACAAATCAAGAACATAAATACTTATTTACCATTACTATTATGTAATACAAATCATTTCATTCGCATTAATTTAGTCTGTGAGTATAAAGAACATTTATTAATCATTGGAATTAAAAACAAGTTCACAAATCAAGAACATAAATACTTATTTACCATTACTATTATGTAATACAAATCATTTCATTCGCATTAATTTAGTCTGTGAGTATAAAGAACATTTATTAATCATTGGAATTAAAAACAAGTTCACAAATCAAGAACATAAATACTTATTTACCATTACTATTATGTAATACAAATCATTTCATTCGCATTAATTTAGTCTGTGAGTATAAAGAACATTTATTAATCATTGGAATTAAAAACAAGTTCACAAATCAAGAACATAAATACTTATTTACCATTACTATTATGTAATACAAATCATTTCATTCGCATTAATTTAGTCTGTGAGTATAAAGAACATTTATTAATCATTGGAATTAAAAACAAGTTCACAAATCAAGAACATAAATACTTATTTACCATTACTATTATGTAATACAAATCATTTCATTCGCATTAATTTAGTCTGTGAGTATAAAGAACATTTATTAATCATTGGAATTAAAAACAAGTTCACAAATCAAGAACATAAATACTTATTTACCATTACTATTATGTAATACAAATCATTTCATTCGCATTAATTTAGTCTGTGAGTATAAAGAACATTTATTAATCATTGGAATTAAAAACAAGTTCACAAATCAAGAACATAAATACTTATTTACCATTATTTCATTCGAATTAATCATTTCATTCGCATTAATTTAGTTAGTGAGTATAAAGAACATTTATTAATCATTGGAATTAAAAACAAGTTCATAAATACTTATTTACTTATTTACTATTACTATTATATAATGCAAATTATTTCATTCACATTAATTTAGTCGGTAAGTATAAAAATTATTTACATTCAAAAATAAAGTTTAAAATAGCATTTAGAGATGAAATAAAACATTATATTATAGGAAATCTGAATACGGAAAATGTGCATTTTGTAATGAAGATAACACGCGACCAGCATGGTGCATATCATGTGACCCTGATATGGCAACAAAGTGGACAAGTGGAAATAAAGATATTGACGATTGCATGAAAATGTTCCAACTTAGAAATCGGAATTTTGAAGATGCAATTGAATGGATTCCATTTGACAGATTATCTCATATTAAAAAAATTGGAAAAGGAGGGTTTGGTTCTGTATATTCAGCAACTTGGTTAGATGGTATACGAAAAGTTAAAAAAATTGATAGTAATAATTACTATAAGAAATCACGAGAATCAAATAGCACTATTGCACTCAAGCCATTGATTAGTTCTAAGCAAAACAATTTTGATCCTTTAAAAGAAGTAAGTTAATTTATTGTTTTTCTAATTTTATTTAATAATTATTTATTGAACCATATTCCTAATTTCAAAACTTAAAGTTTAAAAGTTCAATGACATGTAAAATACAATATTATAATACCAAACTTGCAATATATGGAATAACCCAAAATGCAGAAACCAAAGAATACTTTATAGTATTTCAGTATGCCAATAATGGCAGTCTTTATAAATATTTAAGAAATAATTTTGATAAGCTTACGTGGCAGGCTAAATTGCAGATACTCAAAGATATTTCACATGAATTAGGTAGTATTCATGAATATGCAAAATATATCCATTCTGATTTTCATAGTGGTAATATTTTGCATGACCAATGTGATGATAAAAATAAATCCTATATTGCAGATTTAGGATTGTCTAGAAAATTAGATGAATTAATTTCAAAAGGTGAAGTTTATGGAGTTATGCCTTATGTTGCTCCTGAAGTTTTATCAGGTGAGCAGCAGTTTACAAAAGAAGCAGACATTTATGGATTTGGTATTATTATGGCAGAAATGTCAACTGGACAAAGACCTTTTGATGGTCACAAGTTTGATACAGAACTTGCTGTTAAGATAATCAAAGGGGAAAGACCAGAGTTTGCACCTGAAACTCCTAATTGCTATATTGAATTAGCAAAGCAATGTATGAATTCTGATTTACAAAAACGGCCTAGAGCCTATGATATTGTGAATAAAATAAAGCATTGGCTTGTTATATTAGCTAGTTCAGAAGATAATGAAATTAAAAAGCAATTTTTAGATGCTGATCAAGTTATTAAATCATTGCCAATATCAAATCATCCAGATGAAATATATACTAGCAAGCTTATTAGTACAAAATTAATTTCAAATGCAATTAAAGGTATTTATTTATTTTAATATATTAATATTATACCTTATAATTTATTTAAAACTAATTTTTTTATTTGTCCCAAGCTGCTGATTCTAGTCAAATTAAGCTTAATATTACTAAATTTTGAATAATCTGTATTATGTTATATTTAAAGTAGCAACTTAATTGAATAACTACTTTATATACTGTATATAAAGTAGCCCTATTTAAAGATTCACTTTAGATATTTAAAGTTGCTACATTAACTTATTGCATTATGCTGGTCTAAATATTATATAAATTACAAGGATTAAATAGGGCGCCCCTAGTGCCCTTTTCAAGGATACAAAGGGCCTATAATGAACGAAACTCGATGTTTTAAAATTTTGCTATGTCTCAATTATGCTAAATCTCATACTATTATGCTACACCCCATGCTATTATGCATGCCCATATTAACACTAACTATCTTGCCACGTCCCAAACTATCATGCTTTTACTATTATGCTATGTTCGTTATCGTGCAAAATGTTAGTACTGCAAAAAAAAATATATATATATATTATTATCGCGCTACTAACGTCATGAATTACAGTATCATGCTTCTATTCTCATGCTACGTTTGTTATTGCGCAACGTTTGTTCTAAAGAAAAAAAAATGTTAGTGCTGTATATACATATAAAAAAAAAATATTGTGTGCTACTAACTATCTTGCTACGTCCTGAACTATCATGCTTTTATTATCGTATGTTCGTTATCGTGCTATGTTCCGTTCTAAAGAAAAAAAGAAAGTTAGTACTCTATATATATATTAAAAAAAAATTAAAAATAAAAATATCACCGTATCACTAATGCCCCGAACTATCTTACTTCTGCTACCCATATTACGTTTGTTATCTCGCTAAAGAAAAAGAAACGTTAGTATTGTAAATAAAAAAAAAATACTACCATCCTACTTAACTATTTTGCTACGTCCAAACTATTATGCTACATTTGTTATCACATGAAAAATTAGTATAAAAAAAAGTAAAGTAAAAAAAATACTATCTTGCTAGTTTCGAACTATCATGCTTCTAAATTTTCAATATGAAAGATAAGTTAATTTTTAAAAAAAAAATTGAGACATCTGATTATTAATTCATAGTAATAGACAAATTACGAATATATTGCTACATTTTGCAAATGATCAAATTCCGTAAGAATTACGTAATTATGATGATCCTATTTTGACATAATTACAGTAATGATGATCATAATCCTTATAAAGCTAAATTTCAAGAAGTTATGCACGATATGCAAGATTGTCCAATCGTATCACATAAAGAGGACATTTGCATACGGGCATTATTTTATAATATTAGGATTGATTATTATCAATTATTTAATCACATATACATAGCAAAATATATAGTAAAAATTATTATTAAATTATATTAAAATATTATAAAAAATATCTTTTTGCAAACTTTAATAACTTTTGTTATATAAGATAGCTGTGCAGCATGCGATACCACACAGGACCAGTAAAAGAAAACCTCTCACTAGCTTTCAATTATATTTTTTTGAACTTAACCTATTTGATTTACCTAACTGAAACAAAATATAATTGGAAAGCCCGATAATTGTTAAAGTGAATATAATTTAAATGATTATGTTAATCATATATATATTTACTTGAAACACAATTATTAAAGGGAACAAATTAAACTTCATACTGTTTACAGTTAATCATATATTCTTTTGAATCACAAACGTTAAAATGAACAGAATTAAACTTTACACTCATCTTGGTAATTTATATTTACTTGAAACTCAATCATTAAAGTGGACTGAATTAAACTTCATACACGCCTTTTTTGCACTGTCATTGCAGCAACAGTGCCTAATCACCAAATAAGAGACCCTTATATTGTCTGTATTCATGGAACCCATCAGCACCTACAAATAAAATAATATATTACTCAAGAAAAAAGGACGACCTTTTAGTAATTTAATTACGTGTAATGTTAACTAGAAAATTGTTACAAAACTTATTTGTTGTTCTAAAATATGAAATAAGTAAAGTTAATATCGGTAATGGCAAAAAGGTTAATTAGTTTGTATGAAAGTTATCATAAATTCTATCGTGAATTTCTATAAAAAATTCTGTTACAAACTTACTCACAGATAATATATTTTAATGTTGAGTTTGTACCAAAATTATTGTGGCTTTTATCAAAAATTACTGTAAAAATTCTCATGTAAAACTTGCTTGTTATTCTATAAATCACAATATGTGGTTAGGAATGAGTTAGTTCGCATTGAAATTATTATAGTTTTATCATGAGTTTCTGCTACAAACCTTACTAACTATTCTGGCGATACATGGTCTGCAACTCACTAATGCATGTTATTAACGTTATCCATATCTCAGTTAATTTCAAAGAGACAATGTGTGCATATTGAACGGAGGTTTATTTGTTAAATTTCAGATACTGTACAAATGCACATAATGATCGAAAGTTGAGTTAATTAAAAAATAAATATAAATAGATGACAACTGATTATTAATTCATAGATTAATTACGAATTATGACAAATATATTATGGCATTAAATAATATCATCATAACTAATTTTATTTTAAATTTTCTCATGGTCTGATTATGGTTTTTGGATAAATTATAAACGGCTAAATGCAACTAAAATTTTTTATGAATAATATAATATCAACGATGATAATGTTCTTCACAATGTAATTTTTCTATGTTAGTGCTCAGCTCAGCACAGCTCAGTGCAGAAATCACTGAACATTAAGCAATAAGAGACTATATAACAGTAATATTTAAGGTTGCTTTTTTTATGCATTTTCACTTAAATAAGTTAGTTAAGATTAGCTAATTGCTGTAATTAGAGCAAATGAGAGCAGATTTGGAAATTTCGAATTTAATGAACTTAGGTGCACCATTTTACTGTGTGTTAAAAAAGATCAAAAAAAAATTATACAGTAAATCAAAATTACATAGCGAATATATGTTCCTACTATCTTTACTCATTCCAAAAATGAATAAATGAAAATCATAATTCTTGCTAAAAAAGGATTTGTGAAAATCAGCACAGGCCACAACTAAAAAGTTGAGTCAAACCATCCCTCTCACATTTCATGCTACATATTCATGTGATCATACTGGTATATCTTAGTATCATTGATGTAAAATTTATAATTATATTAATTTATTTTCATGTTTGGTAACTGGATTCAATTACATTTTTACTTAATGTTTTTTTATAAAAAACAACACATATTAGAGGTTTCATAATTAATGATTTGGCATCCAATTTCAGATAAAATAAGTGATGTATTTATATGAGATAGATAAATTCTATTTTTTTAACGTATAGACTTATTTGCATTCATTTACCGGACAACATTGATCAAAAAAGTTAATTTTATTACGTGTGTGCCTATTTAATTCACAGTGTCAGAATTTTAAAAATATAATATAATCTTTTAAACTTTTATTTATTTTTCAAAATATATTAATAATTATTGCATGTTGACAAGGGTCAACAGATTGAAAAGACAGGGAGCATTGGGCCGGGAATATACAACATGTTCCTGACTCAGCACAGTTATCCGCATCAAGGCAATGGAATCAAAGTCAAATCATAAACTCATGCAAAATCCAAGGGACACATGATACTTAAGATGTTCATTCAAGTTGATGACAAGTCAACAAATCGAACCGGAAGATAAACGGGGAGGCCTAGGTGGTGACTGTCGCAATAAAAGACTGGGCCACTAATAGAGAAAAACTAGTTCAATCACTATCCAAATTGAAGGAAGGTGCAAGAAAAGGTAAGTGATTAATCAATTGCCTAATTCGAGGGTTTCATATGAAAAATAACATGTCAAAGATTTAATACAAGTATACAAGAAGCACAGACACAGAAGAAACTAAGGCAGACCCAGAAAGGAAGCAAATTCACAAAAAAAAAAAACAAAAAAAAAATTGTCCAAGAAAGTTTCAAGAAACCCAATAATTACAATAAATGAAAGCTCAACCTCCAATGAATCCTCAGAGACTATAGCTACGTCAACAAACCAAAACAAAGATAAATGAGATTTGAACGAAGGTTTAGATAGTCAAATGAAAGCATACATAGACATGGTGATTCAATCAACAGCAACAGCCATAATGCGTAACATGCAGCAAATAATGGACCAACAAGCTGAAAATCAAAGGCAATAGAATTCACAATGCATAAAAACAATCAACCAAAAATTCGAGTGAACAAACAGATGAATATATTGAATAATGACAGCAGTGGTAACCGGAATAATAATAGCGCCAATGTTACTGTGGAAAGGGATTAGCATGGCACCGTGGAAACAAATAGGGAACTAAGTACACCACGAGGTAATTACTTCACGTTTCCAATTATTAACAATCTTATAATAAATGCGGGCATGGAGAGAGTGGGAGAAACTGCGGCAAAAACATACAAATCAATGGGTAAAAAATACCCATTCATAAACTATGAGGCAGTCAAAGAAATTCCAACGATACAAGGTTTCCAAAATCCAAAAGCTGCTGAAACAGAGCACATCCGGCTCTGGTGGAGCATGAATTGGACAGAGTAACAAAAGATGATTAAAATAATCCCACAAAAACCTAGTTTAGGTAACAAGTTATGGAAGACAGTAGCACTTAGTGCATTCATGAACCTCCACAAATTCATGCAAAAAAGCCTAATTGACAATGCAAAAGAAATGAATGACGATATGGCATTAGAAATGGCCAATGGCAGCACAATATACATAAGAAAACAGAAACATTCTGCAGTATTTGAAAATATATTAGAGTGGCTCTTAGCATTCAAGGCATACATGGACGCAGTTCTAATAATATATGAAAACCGTGAACAAGAGTTAAACACATACAGAGACCACATTAATAAGCTATGTGAAGTATGATTTCACTGCAGTAATGAGGTATGATAAAGAACGAAGAGTAGCACTAGTGATGGACCATGACTCTACACTATTGGACAGGAATATCGAATACACAATAGTTTGACAAAAAAGAAATTTGTATTAACTGGAACTATCGATCCTGCTCTGAAGAGAAAAACTGCAGCAGAATACATGCATGCATAATATGCAAGAAACACAGCCATAGCAAAAAGACCTGTTTCCAGAAACAACCCAAAAAGCAAGAATAAAAGAAAAAATAATAATAATACAAAAATATATATATATATATATACAATAGAGAGAGAGAGAAAGGGCGAAATTGGATATATAAAAAAAATAAATATATATATATATATACAATAGAAAGAGAGAGAAAGGGCGAAATGGGATATATAAAAAAAATAAATAAATAAATATATATATATATAATATATATAAAGTAATAAGAATATAGGATACATTGTGAAAGGTGCATAACCTCGAAGAAACATTGATTATGTAAAGAGACAGAAATCTATATACCAATC
This sequence comes from Gigaspora rosea, assembly GCA_003550325.1. Classification (NCBI taxonomy): domain Eukaryota; kingdom Fungi; phylum Glomeromycota; class Glomeromycetes; order Diversisporales; family Gigasporaceae; genus Gigaspora; species Gigaspora rosea. The sequence goes on along the minus strand of QKWP01000176.1, from coordinate 79,055 downwards.
AGAAGGAGGCAGATAATAACCAAAAAAAACAAAAAAAAGGAGGAATAAAAAAAAAAAAATAAAAAAAAAACAAAAAAAAGGAGGAATCAAACACAAATGTCCTAAAATGCAAACAATTTAAAAAAAAGCAATAATAAATAAAAACAACAAACAAACTACCGCAATAGGTTCCACAAGAAGACCAATAAAACACATAGCACAGTTTAAAGCATCTAGGGCAATAACAGTAAATGCGGAGCTATACTTACAATTGGTCAAGCTAACGATTAGTACAGTTCCGCCTAGGAGCATCCTACTCTCACAAGAAGTGAGGACCATTTTGGCTCAGTTAGACCTGGCGCATTTCAACGTGATCACTCTGATCAACAAATTGGGCTTCAAATATTGACACATGGACACCTGAATAAAGCATTTGTACAATACTTAAGAAATGGCCTCAAGAGCAGGTTTAGGTTTAATTTTACAGGCAAGTGTATAACAGCAATTCAAGAAAATTTAAATCTGTTAATATAGAACCTACAGCACTAACAAACTACATTAAGAGTGAGCTAGCTATTGGGCATATGTGTGGCCCATTTACACTGGAAAAGCCCCATGTTTGACCTTCCGAATCAATCTGTGTGACTTGGTCGAGAAGAAAGAAACCAACCCCAAAATGTATTGAGTGATATCACATCTGTCCATTCCTACAGGAATAAGTATAAACAATGTGATAGATGAATTAGACTTTGCAAAAAACAAAAAAAAGGAGGAATCAAACACAAATGTCCTAAAATGCAAACAATTTAAAAAAAAGCAATAATAAATAAAAACAACAAACAAACTACCGCAATAGGTTCCACAAGAAGACCAATAAAACACATAGCACAGTTTAAAGCATCTAGGGCAATAACAGTAAATGCGGAGCTATACTTACAATTGGTCAAGCTAACGATTAGTACAGTTCCGCCTAGGAGCATCCTACTCTCACAAGAAGTGAGGACCATTTTGGCTCAGTTAGACCTGGCGCATTTCAACGTGATCACCCTGATCAACAAATTGGGCTTCAAATATTGACACATGGACACCTGAATAAAGCATTTGTACAATACTTAAGAAATGGCCTCAAGAGCAGGTTTAGGTTTAATTTTGCAGGCAAGTGTATAACAGCAATTCAAGAAAATTTAAATCTGTTAATATAGAACCTACAGCACTAACAAACTATATTAAGAGTGAGCTAGCTATTGGGCATATGTGTGGCCCATTTACACTGGAAAAGCCCCATGTTTGACCTTCCGAATCAATCTGTGTGACTTGGTCGAGAAGAAAGAAACCAACCCCAAAATGTATTGAGTGATATCACATCTGTCCATTCCTACAGGAATGAGTATAAACAATGTGATAGATGAATTAGACTTTGCAATGAAGTACGAAAATATAAACCATGTGGTGAGATGGATCACTCAATAGAAAAAGGATGCCAACTATCTAAAGTTGATATCAAGGATGCTTACCGCATTCTTCTGGTCCACCACATTGATCAAGTCCTCCAAGAAATACAACACAACAATCATATATACTTTGACAAGGCATTAGCATTCAGAAATCATGCCTCAAGCAGTATATTCTGTAGTTTCACAGACTTGGTCACATGGATTGCTATAAACCAAAGAATTAGGTCGATTATACACTATATCGACGACTTTCTGATTATATCTAAGAGAAATGCCGAGCAGAAGTTACAACAAATCCTGTGCATCTAGAAATAATGAATATCCTATACAAACCAACAAATTAGAAGGTCCTTGCTCACACTAACATTCCTCAGAATTCACATCAACACGATTAATTATTTAGCATCAATCCCAGAATACAAAAAAGAAAAAATCCTAACAATAGTAGCTGAGTGGAGTAATAAAGAATGGTCATATAAAAAGAAATGCAATTATTAGTAGGCTCACTTAAGTGGCTATATCAGATAGTACCACAGGGTAGACCATTTATTCAATGGTTCATAAAAGCCATAGGCAGATCCAAAAAGACAAAGTTTCAAATAAAAATATCAAAACCAATGAAGGCGGACTTACAATTGTGGTCAAAAATCCTTCACAAATGGTCAGGGTGTACTTACTAGGATTCCGCAATTTGATTTGATCTTCAAATATTTGAATCAAATATTTGATCAAATTCAAATTCAAATTTGCCTATATTTGATTTGATCAAATTCAAATATGGCCAAATTTGATTTCATTTGACAAATATTTGACTTGATTTGAAAATTACTATTAAAATTCAAATTCAAATCAAATTCAAATTCAAATATTTGAATCAAATCAAATTCAAATCAGGGTTAATTTGATTTGATCAAATTCAAATTGATCCAATATTTGATTTGATTTGAATTTGAGGAACCCTAGTACTTACTAGAGGACAAAGCATGGATACAACCCAGCACAAAGAACCTATTCACAGATGCATCTAACCTGGGTGGTGGCATAATGTACCAGCAATACTTTATGGCATTCAATTGGGCACAGAAATGGACTTAGCATCTAATTCAATTCAGATGCGCGAACTCTTAACAAGTTTAGTAGCATTACTCACCTTTACACACTATGAATCCAAAAGTGGTTAATAATGTGGATGGACAACCAGACCAACGCAGAGTTCTTCTATGCGGGTTTCTGCAAAAATGAAAAGATAAATGATATAATAAGTGTGATGTACATGGCACAAATAAGAGGGAATTTCTCTGTAAAGTTAGAGCACATCTCAGGGAAATGCAATACAGAGGCAGATCTGTTGTTGTGTAATATGAACAAAGAATATATAGCATGAAACCCAGTAGCATGATACCTACAACCCATTATTCTAGCCAAATACACTAACTTAATTCAACCTATACTCTCCCTAACCCAATAACAGCAACCATGGATCCACAAAAACTGTCACAAGAATCACCAATGAACGAGCAAGCAGCGTTAATCCTCATAGTCCAAGCACCGGAATACAAGACATATAATAGAATAATAAAACACTATCAAGGTTTAGCGATAGAGAATCAATGGGTAAATTCTAATGGGTCTATATGGCAGATATCCAAGGAAAATCTAACAGAATTTATCAAGTACCTGCATGTTAAAGTCGAACCACAAACAATTACCTCATACCTATCTGCACTACAGCATCACTACACAATGAATCACATGGATTGGAATAACACTCATCACGACCCTTTAATCAGGCAATTGCTAAAGACCATAGAGCAGAACCACGCATTCAAACCAACCCAGCAGAAGGAACACATAACAAGGAGTCAGCTATGATGGATGAAAGAAAAATTGGATCTGAGCAAAGCAGAGGACCTGCTATTCATAGTGGTCGCATTTGTAACCTTCTATGGGCTAGCCCAGTTAGGAGGACTCCTACCCAAGTCCCCATAAGAGGCAAGCAAAGTACTATCTGTGCAGGCCTTAAGGGTAGGGTAAATGTAGATCATTTTTAATAGTGATCACGTTGTGATCATATGAAATCAGGTGATCGACCAATCACGATAGTAAACAACATAGATTCAACCAATCCGAATGAATCATTTTTGTGTAACTAAGGAAAATTTGAGCCGACTTAGGAAAACTTTATGACATATAGAAGTATAATTTTTTCAAATACTATATTTATTAAAATTTTACTATTATAAAAAGAGTATTTTGTACTACATATTATAAAATTTTTGGCTAAATTAATACAACCGTAAAAAGTTTTATTTGTAGCACATTTTTATTTTCTATATAAATCTCATTGTACCACTAAAATCATATGATAAATGATCTATGTTCACCCTACCCTTAAGATTTGGAAGTACAAGGGGAGATCCTACGCAACAATACAACTACCGAGGACAAAAGTCCATAAAACAACGAAACGCCCAATACTAATCATAAATGCAACCAAGGATGAAAAATGCCCAATTCGTATACTCAAGGCATATGCCATCCGAAGAACCGACCCGAGATATGCTCCAGGAGAAAGGACCTTATTCGTAAAAGCTGACGGCAATCCGGCAACTAAAAGTGGTTCATACATAAACTCAAATCACTCCTTCCTGGAGACAATGTAGCGGGACACAGCTTTCATGCTGGTGGGACTACAGAATTGGTAATACGGGGGTAGACCTAGCACTTATCCAAAAATTGGAAGATGGACCTCGGACGCTTTTCACAGATACATCCGGGCACATCCAGCTACAGTGGCCGCCATACTAAATAACTTATGATTACTTGCACGACTTCCTGAATTCTTTTCTGTGATACTCAATTAATGAGAGATTTCAAAATGAAATGTTGAATCTAATTTTATTAAAATAAATTATGTTTTTATTTCAAATAAGCGATGAGCTAAATTTTTTTCGTTTTAATAATTTCATGAACATTTTATTTCCGATTTCAAAGTTTGAAAACACACAAATAAGATTTTTAATATTTCATTTCGATGTAATCAATCGACGTTTTTTGTTAAAGTCTGCAATCATCTAACGCAGATGTTAATCTCTTATGGGTAGAAAAAACAGCAATGTACCATAGATTTGATGGGAATAAACCATTAAAATGAAAGTAAATATCTTTTTTAATTTTTTAATTTATGAAATAGCATTTAAACGATTTTATGTATTTTAATTTTTTAATTTATGAAATAGCATTTAAACGATTTTATGTATTTTATTTCATGATGTTCCCTCAATTTAACTATTAATCTCAAAAACTTATTTGGCACAAATTCCTAACAAAATACCTATTAGAAATAGAACCTAGCATTAAAAAAATTTTAGGAGATTATTCGTTTAATCCATATGCATTAAGACTATGGCTGTTCAAAGTTAATTAGTTGTTTAACGTCAATATTTTTGAGCGTAGGCATCTGAGGGAATGGAAGGAAGGATTTTAACAAACACATATGCAACTTTAATCACATTATTCTTAAAGGTTGTTCTACGTTATACGGCAAACTCATATGATCATGAAACTATTTATTCTTGTTATTATTTTCATGTGTTACGATGTAAACATGTTTATTCAAATTAAACCTTAGCAGATGATTCCCTTTATCATGATTATAAGTTGCCGGATAATGTATACTTAGGCACAGTGATGTAAATTGGATCGACGCAGTAGTCACAACGTATATAGATTTAAATTTGCGCGTATATCGGGGCTTGCCGTTTATATAACGCGCATATATATATATATATATATATATATATTTTTGCATGTTTTTTTTTTGCGTTTGCGCCAATAAAAATTTTTTGGGTTTATACAACTTATACAATGTATAATTCATCTGTTACGCGAGTTAAATTACGTGCATATTATACCGCTTACAATCTTGGATACACTAACGATTGTACTACTAGTATAAAAGATTAAAATTCAAACCTTGACACGATGTTAAAAAAATGTAATTCTCGATTTGCTTTACTGTAAGAGCTTAAAATGAATGCAACAAGCAACATATTTTAACAACTTCAAAAATTTATTATTAAGAAAATATTACTTGTTATGAATATACACGTTTTAGGATCGTTGATTTAATTAACAGTGAGAAATTTACAAGAGTGTATCGTGCTGTTTTTAAAAATAAAACTACTGTTGTATTAAAATCATTCGAAAACAATGAGCTAACTATTAATGAAGTCATAAATGAGGTAATTTTCTATGTCATATCAAATAATGTGTTATTAGATTTTAAATATTACAAATAAATTATTAAATTGACATCCATATGTATAGCTTAAGTTATATCATAAAGTGAATATTCACGGTGCTGCTAGAAATGAAGGTAGAATAATACACATTCTCGTTTCTTTACTTATAAAGTGAATTTTGTGTTAACATTATATATATATATATATCTGATATATATATTGATGTATATAAGGAAGATTCAAGTATTATACCTTATATGCTGATTTTTGAGGACGTTAACGGTGGAACTTTGAGATCATATTTACATGAAAATTCACAACACTTTTCATCGGATGAAATGATTAAGTTCTCATTGCGAATTGCAAATGCTGTTAGATATTTACATGCTAAAGGGATAGTTAATCTTGGATTGGTAATGTATAGAGTATCATTAATATACTGTGGTTTTGAATTCTTTTTTTAATTTGTTATTATTAAAATAAAATATTATTTCAATAGCATTCAGAAAATATATTTATTCATAATAAAAAAATAAAACTTGCAGACTATGGGCTTTCAAATAGATTAAAAAGACAAGCCGTTAAGTATCAACATCTCAGATTTTATAAAAAATTTGATGTATATAATGTTGGCAACCTTATGCAAGAAATGTATAATAGTTGTCTATTTACCGAAAGTCCTATAGATGAATATATTAAGATCTGTAAAGGTATAAATTTTTTTAACGAATTCATTTAGCTAACGTTTTATGAAGTTATTATAACAGGTTTTTAATTTATCAATGATAGATTGTCTGCAAAATGAGCCTAATAGTCGCCCAGAAATTCAGATCATTGTTTCTAACCTAAAATCATTGATTGTTATACATGATTTAGAATTTACTAATCTACAAAATTCCATTATAATACAAGATTCTATGATGTATAATTCCATACCATTAAAAGAATCGACTATGCACATGGATAAACATATCGGCTAATTTGTGGAATTGGACCTTTTTTTGTAGATCTCTAAATTATAATAAGCCAATTAGAGTGTCATTATTAATCAGTGTTGTTGTTTATAGGTTTATTCACATTTATCCGTTCGTCTCTTCTGTGGGTGTTTTAGGCCCTTTGTGCTGATGCCATTTACTATCGTTGCGTTGGTATAACTAGCAAGGTCTTGTAAGTTGAAATGACGACAGTAGACTTATGGGTGAAATTGGGCTTTGTAGTTTTTTTAGTAGTATTAATGATGAGTGTTCAGTACGCAATAAGCTTAGTAGTGTATATGTATACGAATCAAATATAACTGATAATATACTATATAACAGTATAATAAAAAAAATATTATAGCGTTAAGCACCATAAGCGCATTATAGTTCAAAGCTTGGCGTAAACTTTGCATATAAACAATTCGTACGTACCAGTTTGAAAATTATTTTTTTTTTAACATACGTACAGTTCTATATGATTACAGTATTACGATTAATTAAAAAAATGGGTTCGATTTTTTTTTTATCACAATATCGTGCCATTCTTTTATACGGCCGTCTTTTTCAATTTGTCAAAATTAATCGTGCGATAATAATGAACTTATTTGACTAGCTAAGCTAGTAGAAACGAAATCTAAGTGAATTTTGCTAAAATTCTTAATTATATCAGACTTTTTTTATTAGAGCGTACCTACTTATTTACAGTATTATAAAAGATTCTCATATTCGAAAAAAAATTTTTTTTGTAAAAACTGTCATAAATTTTCGTATAGACTAAATACACTGAAATGAAAATTTAATGTTGAATACTTTGATCTTGCTGTACTGTTCAGATTATTAGAACATAGCTATCATTTTATCTGCCCTCTAAAAGATTTATTGTAATAATGGTATTAGTACTATACATTCGGGATTTTATAATAAAACTATACTAACCTCCAAGACTACTTAATTTTCTATCACTATGATTATATTTCGTGTTATGGACTTAACAAATAGCAAAAATTACTAGTTGTTCGAGTTGTTAATTGAACTTCTACACTTCAGAATAAACATACTTTAAAGGCCGCTACTTGAAGACTTGCTATAAGTATGTGAACTGATTATTTCGCCAATTCACTGATTATTTTGTATATAAGTTCTGTCAGGTATAAACTATCTGCTTATTAATTTTGGTAGTCTTTGCATTCGTCTATCGGCTCTTGTATTACGTTTTGTCTTAAATTATATATGATCTACTATTAAATCAATTTTAGGGTATTACACAGATTAGCAGATATGACATTCAATATAGATCAAAATTACACATTAAATTCACCCAGTAAGATATTAGAAATTGAGTCAAATAATGTAAATTTTTTAAATAGTTGTGAAACAACTTTGGACCGACATTATTTCATTGAAACATCAGCTCAAGATGACGAAATTTTCTCAAGTTATCAAGATAATACAAGTGTGCACGTAAATCCACATTATTTATCTTATACAATAAATTCAACCATTTCAACGCAAAATTATAACAATCTTGAGGAAATGAGAAAAGAAGCACAAGAATGTTTTAATCAAAAAAAAATTTCGAAAAGCATTAGAACTTTATGAGGAAATTATTAAAAACCATTAGCACAATGCTCAAGATTACAAAAATGCTTCAACCTGGTATCTTTCAATAATCGATGCGGATTGAAAATTTTAAACGAGTTAATAAAGGCACTTTGCAAAAACACCATGCTGACTTCTTTGAATCTTTACATGAATAATCTTGGATCAGAAGGAGGAAAAGGTTTAGCAGATGCACTTTGCAAGAACAGTGCAAGAACGCCACGTTGACTTCTTTGAATCTTAGTTATAATGATCTTGGACCGGAAGGAGGAAAAGCACTAGCAGATGCAGTTTGCAAGAACGCTACTCTGGCTTCTTTGTATCTTAATAATAATTGGATAGGATCAGAAGGAGGAAAAGCATTAGCAGATGCACTTTGCGAACGCCACGCTGACTTCTTTGAATCTTAGTTGTAATAATATTGAACCAGAAGGAGGAAAAAGCATTAGCTGATGCACTTTGTAAGAACACCACGCTGATTTATTTGGATCTTAATTCTAATAATCTTGGACCAGAAGGAGGAAAAGCATTAGCCTGGTGCACTTTGTAACAACACCACCTCATTGGATCTTTGTGATAATAATCTTGGATCAGAAGGAGGAGAAGCATTAGCAAATGCACTTTGCAAGAACACCATGCTGACTTATCTGAGCTTTTATGGGAATAAAATTGAATCAGAAGAAGCAAAAGCATTAGATAATGCACTACGCAAGAACATCAATCCGAAAAAAGTTCGACATTCTGTGCAGTGGTATGAAGCCTAATGAAGTATTGGTTACTACAGCAAAAAGGATAAATTATCGTACAGAATAATAAAAATAGCTAACGCAAATAATAACTAAAAATATAACTGATATATTAAAATTATTGTTAATGTTGTATGTCAAATAAAATAGTCTCAGGTAAAAATTTAAACACTGAATTTCATTAGGTTAGGTTAGTTGCAAGCATATGTTAAGTAAGGGTGGGTTATTTGAGTATTATAATTATTAATCTGACGCCAATTTTATTTGTGATTGCATGAATCCCAGTTTTATAATTCATAGTTGTGTTAAAATGAAGACGCATGTCATACTTAGTTTTATGAATTTGTGTTTTTCTGACTTGTTAAAACCGATACTCGTAATCAAACATTTCTGTTAAATTAAATGTAACGAAAATTTCAAATCATCTCATTTCAGTTAAAAATGTAGTTTAAAGTAAACTATTTAGATAATTTATTTCATTTCCAATAGAGATTGGAACCGTTTAACCGTTTAAAAATTGCTCTATAGTTCCGGGCAGAATTACGTTGGTCGTAGGCCGGAATTATTTTAATGCCGGCCAAATTAAACGGTTAAACGGTTAAACGATTAAACGATTAAGAAAAATTTTAAGCGGTTCCAATCCCTAATTTCCAATCTAGTTTCGAATGCTCTTATTTATTATACTTTAGACTATATTTATTTCATGAACCAAGAGTTATCATGCAACCATTTCGTTTCTTTTTATTTAAAATTCGTAATTTCAAATTTGATTTTAATGATCCTACTTATTTCCGAAATACTGTATGTTAATTCGAAACACCTAATATTAATACAGTAATAGGGGGGTTTAGAGTTAACTTATTTTGAATATAAGCGTGAGTTCGAAAATTACAATCTCTGTTTTGACATTTCGAAATCAGAAAATGAAATAGAGTTATCCGGAGATAAAATATGCATACTTTTTTTAAAGAAAATTTACGATCGTAAAAGAATTTCATTATTATATAAATAAAGTTTACAAATTAAAATATAATGAATTTATAGATCATTGAATTTGAAATAAATACGCCACTGATTTAAATCGATATCTGAACCCGAATTTTAGTCTAAACCCCCTAATAGGCGAATTTGTTTTCTCGGCATTTTCTTTTTTAAGTTCGAAAGGTGTTTTTCATATTAAATATTCTTCATGTTTTCAAAATATTCAACTAAATTTTTGAACGAATCACTACCTTGAAAACAATGATGATAAATTTGATTTGTCCTAATTTAGGAATAGCATACAGCAACTTAGTAAGAAATATAATCACTAGTATGACTTCTAAAACTCAAACTTCCAAAGACAAGGCTTATATTGCAACTCCCTCAGTATGAAAATTAGAAAAAAAGCACTGATTACTGGTGATTGCGATAGTTACAATAGCATACTTGATTTTAGAAATTATTTCTATATTTTATTTCGTTTATTAATTTTTAAATCAATTTTCTGTGATAGAAATCCGTGATTATTTGATAGTTTCCTTCTCATTATTTAATTTTGACTTTAAGCAAAATTAATAGCTTTTGATATTAAAATGTACTAATTTTATTTTCTGATTTTAAAATATTGAACACATGTAACATTTAATATCTCATTTATTTTGATTACTTTAATCCTGAAGCAACTTAATGTTCAAATCTTTCACTGACAAACAATGTTGATATGACCTAAATAGTCGGCATAACGATAATCGGAATTTTACATGCCATAATACCAACGCATGCCTCAAGATCATAAACTATATTTGGACAATAGGTTATCATAACAGGTAATAGGCCAACACTGCTAACATGTGAATACCCTGAATATCTCAGTATCATTGGTGCTAAAATTTATAATTATATTAATTTATTCTCATGTTTGATAACTGGATTCAATTCCAAGTTTACTTAACGTTTTTGTGTACACATATTAGGGGTTCATAATTGATGATTTGGCATCCGATTTCAGATAAAATATGTGATGTATTTATATGAGATAGATAAATCCTATTTTTTTAACGTATAGACTTATTTGCATTCATTTACATATTCATTTACTGGTAAATATTGATCAAAAAAAGTTAATTTTATTAACGTGTGTGCCTATTTAATTCACTGTGTCGGAATTTTAAAATATAATAGGATCTTTTAAACTTCCATTTATTTTCAAAATATATTAATAATTATAAGTACCTATTTTTATTGTTATTTTTTTGATAACCCGAACATCAACTTTATTTGGCCATGACACGAAGTATTTATTTTATTTAAAATAACTTATTACTACTTGCACGATTTCCTGAATTCTTTTCTGTGATACTCAATTAATGTGAGTTTTCAAAATAAAATATTGAATCTGATTTTGTTGAAATAAATTACTGTATGTTTTTATTTCAAATAACTAATTTTTTCATTTTAATAATTTCATGAACATTTTATTACCGATTTCAAAGCTTGGAAACACAAATAAGATTTTTAATATTTCATTTCGATGTAATCAATTGACTTTTTTTTTAAAGACTGCAATCATCTAACGCAGATGTTAATCTCTTATGGGTAGAAAAACAACAAAGTACCATAGATTTGTATGGGAATAAAACATGCTTTTTAATTTTTTAGTTTATGAAATAGCATTTAAACTATTTGATTTTATTTCATGATGTTCATTCAATTTAACTATTAGTCTCAAAAACTTATTTGGCACAAATTCCTAACAAATTACCTAGATTAGAAATAGAACCTGGCATTAAAAAAATTTTAGAAGATTATTCGTTTAATCCATACGCATTATGACTATGGCTGTTCAAAGTTGAATAGTTGTTTAACGTCAATATTTTTGAGCGTAGGGACCTGAGGGAGTGAAAGGAAGGATTCTAACAAACACATATGCAACTTTAATCACATTATTCTTAAAGATTGTTCTACGTTATCCGGCAAACTCATGATCATGAAACTATTTTTTCTTGTTATTTTTTTCATTAAATTAAACCTTAGCCGATGATTCCCTATATCATGATTATAAATTGCCGGATAATCATATGGGCGGATTTGTTTCCATTCAATATTGTCACAAATTCGATTTTATTACATTTTGTCAATCAAGATGTGATTAATATCGATAACAATTTTATTGTCAAACGATTTTATTATCAATTTATTATCATCGAAACTTTAATTATATATTTTTAAATAGTAATTCGATTCTATATTTCTGTTATCACCTTTACTAGAGACGCGTTTCAACTTTAGTTCATATTAAACTAAACAATATCGCTTATACGTATTTGATCTAAATTATCTAAAACGTCTACTGTAGTATTTTTATTTTTTTTGTTGACTATATATCTAGTAATTAATATTTTTGTTATTAGTGAATATTAATATGAAGTAAAAAAAAAAAATAATCAATTTTGTAAGGTCTTATTGAATGAATAAATTTATACCACAATACCGAAACTATTCTTGTATTCCGAATAACTTGTTTAAAGATACTTTGCCACATACTGCACATAGCCTCCATGTTTTTACATTGTCTATATTCTTGTTTTTATTCGTGCTTAAATTTCTATCAAATACAACCAACTCAGTATAATGTTTATGACAAAGTTGATCACTAAGGTTTTATACTTGCGGGATCTTAAAAAACAGTTGCAGGATCTAGTCTTGTCGAATGTTGTTGACACAGCTGGTCATCAAATTTGAGTTCTACCTTTAAACTTGGAGCAGCTTGACTCTTCATAGTTTTAGATAAAAGATTTGGCGTCAGTTTGTGAAATTTTTGCCAATATTACACCTGGTCCTGTATTCTTGTATGGTGAGCCCTTTGCCATCGTTACTAATAAAAGTTACGCCTAAAAAAAAATTATCGTAGGATTAGTGAGGATCATTGAAGCTGAAGTCTTGTTGAATGTAAGCACAAAATTTCATACCACTATATTAAAAAAAACGTGTGGCTTCGAAAAAGTATGTATCACTTTTTATTATTACATAAACAAATTAACCAATCAGAGGGCAGATCTTCAATAATCACGTGGAAATAAATCCGCCCATATGGTATACTTTAGGCCATGGCCGATGATTTTTGTTGGTGCTAAAAAAAAATTCTGTGCATATAAAAAAAATAAATTATGTGATGTGAGCAATTTTTAAAAATTATGTGCAATTATGTAGTGTAAAATGACTGATTATGTGCTAAAATGTGGCTAAATTCATGCAGACTATATTAACCGACTATATGTTTCCGAAACTTTCCGACCAACATGCTCGTAATTCATGTTCATTAATCGTCCATTTTCTGAGAGTTACCGATACTAGCCTAAATTAAATCATCCACTTTCTAAAATTAGGATATATTTTGATTTCTGTGGTTACCTTTCTATATAATTCACTATTTTCTGTGATATTCTGTGGTGATATAAATATATTCTGATATAAACCTATTTCTGTGAATTCTGCAGTATTATGTGAAACACAGAAAACATCGGCCCTGACTTAGGCACAGTGATGTAAATTGGATTGGCGCAGTAGGCACAGTCAGTGTTGGAAATCTGTTTTGAAATTTATGTTCTCATGAGAACATGTTTTTTGAATTTAATGTTCTCAAAAATTTTTTTATGTTCTCAATTATAAAAAAAAATTTTTTTACTCTCTCTTTCTCTTTCTCTTTTTCTCTTTCTTTCTCTTTCTCTCTTCTTTCTCTCTCTCTCTCTCTTTTTTTCTCTCCCTCACTTTTTCTCATTCTTTCTTACTCTTTCTTATTCTTATTTTCTTTCTCTCATTCTCTTTCTTATACTTACACTTTTATACTTTTAGTTATTTTTAATTTTTATTTTTAATTAATATATTAATAAAAAATATAATTGATTTAACAAACTATATAAACAAAGCGAAGTTATTCATAATAATAAGATTATAACTTTATATGTATATTTTTTTAAAAAATTAATATTTGAGGTTTTTTATATATTGTTGGGTATGTTATTGGTTTGGCTCAGCTTATATATTATATTTTTAAATAAGCTATTAACATCTCTCAAATGTTTAAATAAATAAGTAATATAATATACTATTTTTTTTACTATAGTGAATTTATAGATTCAAAACTTTCTCACTATAAAATTTTAAGATATAACACTAAAGTTTAAAATCCTAATAACTAAAAATTTGTTTAAGTATTTTCTTATAAAAATTATCATCATAGTGAGTTTAGCTCTCTAAAATTTATAATATTGTATGTATACATAATAAGGGCTATATTGCACCAAACTAGAAATGGATAAACCAATAAACTTTATTATCTAAAATTTTTTATGACTCAAAAACAATAAACTGTTCTCTATTTCAACCAACTAACAATTAAAATTTATGAGTTAAATATTTTAAACTGCTATATTAATAAAAATGCTTTTTATTATTTTATATATTTACATAGTGAACATATTTTTCAAACTTAATGTTCTCAAAAAAAATTTAATAAAGAACATCTTAAATTTTGTAAATGTTCTCAGATTGAAAGTGATGTTCTCATGAGAACATAAGAACATAAGATTTCCAACACTGGGCACAGTGTATATAGATTTAAATTTGCGTGTATATTGGGGCTTGCCGACTATATAACACGCATATATATATATATATGTATTGCATGTTTTTTTTGCGTTTGCACCAATAAAAATTTTTTGAAAATTTATAACACTACTTTCTATTGAACTATCTGCATTAGCCTAATAATATGTATACAAGTTGTTACAAAATGAAAGTTTGGTTTTGTGTGAAATTTTGGTTTCTGTAATACAAAGTAATATGATAGAGATATTGTGGTTGATGCAATAATTTTGGCATATTTGTCTCTTAGAAGCTGAGTTAAAACCTCTAACATTGTAGGTAGCATATTAATATGTAAGTTACAAGTAGGTTGGGAGTTTGAAGATATTAAGGGGTTGTTATTTGTAGTTGGTAAACTGTTATGAGGTAATGAAGTAAGAAAAGGTGTAGGATTAAAGAAGCCATCAATAAAAACTGGTAATTAGAAATTGTTATTATTGCTAGAATGTGAATTAAAACTAGTATATGATTTGAGTTCAAGTTTGCGAAATACATGCAGATCCTCAAAGGGTGAAAAGAAATATCAGGCAGGAAGTCTTCATATGGTAGGTAAATATGTGCCTCTATAAGGTAATAACTAATTTGTAGATGAGGTTTTATAGAGATCCAAATATATTGGTTGCTATAGTACATTGGGTAGTTTTTTTTATATATTCTAAAAATGAGCCTACAGTTTGTAGTAAAAGAAGGGTTTGTAATCTATAGTGATAAAGAAATTTGTTATAACATGCTTGTGGATTATATTCTTTAGAGGTATCTGAGTGTAGATTTGTAGAAGTTTCTTCTGGGTATTTAGATTAGTGCTAGTATTGTCAATATCATTTGGTAGCAGTTCATCATTAGGATAAGTTGGGCACTGGATTGTTGTTAAAATTAGAAATTAATATCTCAGAGTGGGATGATGAAATGGGATCTGAGATATTAGGTATATTAACTTCTACAGCAGTCACTATATGCCTGGCTTGCATAGCTCTGCAAAATTCAGAAGTCCTCTTGTTGGGTGTTAGAAAACTATCATTATCTAAATTTTCTGGGTATTATCAAAATTTTTTACAGTGACTTATAATAGAAGTTATTATAAATTTAATATAAACCAACTCAATTCTAACCAAATATTGTGGTTGCCAGTTAGAAAGTTCTATAACAGAATTTTTACAGTAATATAGAAATCATGATAATACCAATACAAACTTACTTAATCTTAACTATATACTATAGTCACTAGAGTAGTAAGGTTTGTAATTGAATATTTTATAGTAACTCATAATATAAATTATAATAATTCAAATACAAACTAAATTAACTATACAAAAACATGATAATTCTATTGCAAACTAACTTATTACATACTGCAGTCATTAAAATAACAAGTTTTACAACAGAATTTTTTACCTATAATAAAAATCATGATAATTCTGAAATTAACACAAACTTAACTATATTGTGCCATTGGAATAATGAGTAAAATTCTGTAACAATTTTTTACAATAACTCTCAATAGAATTATATAATTTTAATACAAACTAACTCAGCTTAAACTATATAGAAAATGCAATAATCCTAATCAAAGTTAACTCAAGTTATATAACCAAATTTTTTACTGTAAATCACAAACTGAGTTTATGGAATAGCAATTTTATAACAATTTTTCAATAACTCAAAATAAATGTTATAATAAGAGATAATTTCAATACAAACTAAACTTTAACCACATACCATGGTCATTGGAATATTAAGTAAGTTTTATAACAAAACTTTTATAGCATAATATGATAGAATCACAATAATTATAATGTAAACTAACTCAACTTAACCACAAACTGCAGTTACCAGAATGGAAATATAAGTTTTGTAATAGAATTTTTTTATAGTAACTTGCTACAGAAATTACAATAATTCTAATTCCAACTAATTCAACCTTAAATATTATAATTCAATAAAAAATAAACTGCATATTTTGTTCATAATAGTGAGTTCTGTAACAGATTTTTTTATAGTTATTTATAATGACAAACTAACTTTATTTCGACCATATATTCCTAGAATAGTTAGTTTTGTAATATAATTTTTTTACAATAACTTATAATAACAATCATAATAATTCAATATAAATTAATGCAACCTTATTACTATAAACTGCATTATTGAGTAAGTTATATAACGAAATTGTTTACAGTATCTCACAGTTAAGTTATAATATTCAAATACAAACTAACTTAGTTCTATAATAGTGAGTAATAGAATTTTCTAATAATTTTAATGCAAACTGACTCAAATTAAATTACATAATGTAGTTATCAAGTAATTTCTAAAATAGTATTTCAAGTTAACTCAATTTAACCACATACTATGGTCACAGCAAATAAGTCTATAGCAGAATTTTATAGTAACTCTCAGCAAAAATTATAATAATTTTGATACAAACTACCTCAATTTTAACTGTAATTCCAATGCAAATTAATTTAACCTTAATTACATACTGTGATACAGAATAACAAAAAGTATGTTCTATAACAGAATTTTGCAATACTTCTAATGGTCATTGGAATGTAAGTAAATTCTGCAATAATTTTCTAAAGTAGCTCAATAATTGCAATTAATGTAGTTCAAATATAAACTAACACAATCTAAACTAATATATATTATGATAATTTCAATACAAACTGACTCAACTTAACTGTATACTGTAGTCACTATAATAGCAGCCCTTATATATAATTTCCCCTAATTTTTATCATTTTTTAAAGATGTAACTTATTATTTTCAATCTGTATACTGCAATATATGAGTTGTTGATTATCTATTTAATTATTTTAGATACTAGTATATATATAAAAGTCGCGTCGGCGATGAATTAAAGATCTCAAATATAATATAATAAACTGATTGACATTGTAATATAAATTATTATGGCAATGGAATTAATAATGAATTCGAATCTTTTTGAAAATATTTGCTTTTATATTTATGGTCATCACTAAACTCTTTACCGTACTTATCTCTATCCAAAAAATGTTTTATTTCTTCCAAGTCACCAGAATTTTCTAAATTATTGATCCATTCATCAAATTTATAATTAATTAGAATATCATCACTAAAAAATTGGTTTATTGCATTTTTCAAAAATTTGAAACAATCAACAAGTATAATAAAATAATCGTCAACACACAAAAACTCTTTTTTGATTTCTGAGTTACAAGAATCTTCTATACATTTGATAAATAATCGTCAACACACAAAAACTCTTTTTTGATTTCTGAGTTACAAGAATCTTCTATACATTTGATAAATTCACCAAGTTTATTATAAATATCATTAGCGATATTCAAAAACTGTTTGTTTGTTTCATCCAAGTCATCAGAATTTTCTAAATCATTGATCCATTCATTAAATTGGTAGAAACAATCAACAAGTTTAATAAAATTATCGTCACCACACAAAAACTGCTTTTTGATTTCCGAGTTACCAGAATCTTCTATACATTTGATCCATTCACCAAGTTTATTATAAATATCATCAGCTATAGGTCTTTTTTGTGGATCTGAATCCATACATTGCATCGCTAGCTCAATATAACAATCAGGAGTCCAAAAAGAAAACCATGGTCGCAAACCTTCTTTACAAATTTTTCTCATAAGATGAATATCAAAATCATAATCGCAAAAGGCCCTATTGCCCGTTGATGTCTCTGTCATAACAACTCCTAAGCTATAAATATCTGATGCTGTAGAGTATTGTTTTCCATTTATTAATTCTGGTGCAATGTAAGGTAAAATCCCACAAACTTCACCATCCTTTGGTTTTAGATATTGGATTGAAAGACCCAAGTCTGCGATATATGCACTATTCAAATTATCTTGCAATATGTTGCCGCTATGCAGATCTCGGTGAATAATTCCTTGTGAATGAATTGCTTTAAGATCAGAAGTTATGCTAAATAACAAGACTAACTTATCTTTCCACTTCATTTCCCATATAGTTTGAAGATTCTGACGCAAAGAACCCATAATTGCTTCTTTTAATACGAGAATATAATTTCCATTTTCTCTTCTTGTTATACCGTAGCATTTCATAAATGAAGGATTTTCAGCTCCAATTTCACAATAAGTTTTTAACTTTAAAAATAATTTTTTTTAAATAAAATATATATGTACAAAAATAAAATATATCAAATTAAATATATACCTCGTTTAAATAATCGTTATTATAAAATTCCTTAAGTGCGACAGGTTGATAGAAAGTTTTATCTGTAAAGACACCAACTCCTGTATTCATATTAACAAACGAGTTTATATCTTTTTTCCATTTTGCGCTATATACAATCGCAAAACCACCTTTTCCAATTACTTTAATATTTTCAAAATCATAAGGAATCCAAGATAATTGGTATTTATCATTGTCCAATAATGCTTTTACTTCGTCATCAATATCAAGATCTTTATATTCTGATCTGATAATTTCATGAAATTTACTCTTTTCCATTTGAAACCAATAATTAGCTTGCTTCATATCTATTGTTGTTCCAATACCATTTCTATAACAATATCCGACTTCTGCCATTCCACTAACATGACCCATTTCTGCAGATTTTTTAAGATATTCGAATGCCTTTTTGTCGTCTTTTTCGACTCCGATTCCACCTTTGTAGTAATTTCCAACATTAACCATTCCATTAACTTCACCCATTTCTGCAGATTTTTTGTAATATTCAAATGCTTTCTTTTCGTCCTTTTCGACTCCGATTCCATATGTGTAGCAATTTCCAACAGCAAATATTCCATTAGCATTACCCATTTCTGCAGATATTTTGTAATATTCGAATGCTTTCTTTTCGTCTTTTTTGACCCCGATTCCATCTCTGTAGCAAGTTCCAACATTAATTATTCCATCAGCATTGCCCATTACTGCCGATTTTTTAAAATATTCAAATGCCTTCTTTTCGTCTTTTCGACTCCGTTTCCATGTTGGTAGCAATGTCCAACATGATTTATTCCAGTAACATCTTCCATTTCTGCAGATTTTTTATAATATTTGAATGCCTTCTTTTGGTCTTTTTCGACTCCGAATCCATAGTTGTAGCAATGTCCAACATGATTTATTCCGTCAACATCTTCCATTTCTGCAGATTTTTTATAATATTCGACTGCCTTCTTTTGGTCTTTTTCGACTCCGAATCCATAGTTGTAGCTATGCCCAACATTAATTATTCCTTTATTATTACCCATTTCTGCAGATTTTTTATAAGATTCGAATGCTTTCTTTTCGTCTTTTTCGACTCCAATCCCTTCACTGTAGCAATCTCCAACATTATTTATTCCATCAGCATTACCCATTTCTGCAGATTTTTTGTAATATTCGAATGCTTTCTTTTCGTTTTTTTCGACTCCGATTCCATTTCTATAGTAATATC
Organism: Gigaspora rosea; assembly: GCA_003550325.1. NCBI lineage: Eukaryota > Fungi > Glomeromycota > Glomeromycetes > Diversisporales > Gigasporaceae > Gigaspora > Gigaspora rosea. The sequence continues at coordinate 59,021 of QKWP01000176.1, read as the reverse complement.
CAACAAGATTTATTCCATTAACATCATCCATTTCTGCATACTTTTATGATATTCGAATACCTTCTTTTCGTCTTTTTCAACTCCGATTCCTTCTTTGTAGCAATATCCAGCAAAAAATAATCCATAAGCATTACCCATTTCTGCAGATTTTTTGTAATATTCGAACGCCTTCTTTACGTCTTTTTCGACTCCGATACCATTTTTGTAGTAATGTCCAACCAAAACTATTCCTCTAGCATCACCCATTTCTGCAGACTTTTTAAAATATTCGAATGCCTTCTTTTCGTCTTTTTCGACTCCGATTCCGTCGAGATAGCATTCTGCAACTTTACACATTCCTTTTGCAAAACCCATTTTCGCGGCTTTATAAGAATTAATGAACCCTTTCCTTTCATTTTTTTGACACCAATTCCGCTACAATAACAAAGGCCAAGAATATAATTTCCATAAGCATTTAATGTTAAATCTAATTGTTGATAATGAAGTAGTATATTATATTTATACATTTCAATATCGAAATTAGTGAATGCCAAATTATTATTTTTTTAGCAATAATGGCTTATCAAAGATTTCATTAATATACAATTGTATAAATATATTATTTGGCTCAAACTCTAACGCTTTAATAAAATCAAAAAGTGCTAAATCATATTTTTCTAGAAAAAAATAAGCCTTTCCACGGAGAATCAACATTTCTTTATCATTTGGTTTAAGTTTTATTGCAATGTCAAGATCTGAAATAGTTTTATTGAATTGTCGAAGTTTGAAACTGATATCAGTATTATACAAAACAAATGCATTATTAAATTCAATTTCTAAAATCTTTGATAATTTTTCTGTGTTTAAATGACTTTCTTTGCGTCGTCCTAATTTAAAATTTACTTCATTTCGATAAAATAGTGCAATATCATTGTCTGGCTCAACTTTCAGTATTTCATTCCAGTATTTAATGGCATTTTCATATTTTTTTAAAATAAAGAAAATTTTTGCAATAAGAATCAATGCTGGCTTATCATTTGGACTGATTTCTAATACTTTATTAAAATATAAAAGTGCGTAATCAAATAGTCCACGTATAAAATATTCTTCTCCACAAAGCATAATTGCTGTTATATTATTTACTTCAAATTTTTTAAAACTTTTTGTCATGAAATGTTTCATTGATGTAAAATCAATCCCATTAAAGGCGTCTATTAAATATTTTACTGCGGTTTCATTATTTGGTTCAATTACAAATACTTTGCTAAAGTCTTCATAAGCTTTATCATAATTTCTTAGCCTAAAATAGGCTATTCCACGAAGAATTAACGCTGACACAAAATATGGCTCAATTTTTAATGACTTACTTAAATCATTAAGAACATTATTATATTGCCCTAGTCTAAACAAAATTTCACTGCGACAAAATAATGCATATGGATTATTTGCCTCAATATCTAGTATTTAGTTCATGCATGTCAATGAATCTTCTTGTAATCCAATAGATAAATAAATTTTACTTTGAAACATTAGTGTCATCGCATTTGTTGGCAAAATCTTATCGAAATCTGAATGCGCATTACCATAATGTTCTAAATTCAAATAAGCTTCATCACGAAGAATTAACATATCAATTTTATTTGGCTCAATTTTTAATGCTTCATTAAAATCTACAATTGCTTCATGAAAGCGTCCAAGACAGTAGAAAGCCTCTCCACGCAAAAAAATTACACTAGCATTATTTTGTTCTATTTCCAAAACTTGATTTAAATCTCTAATCGCATCATTATGCTGATTCAAATAAAAATAGGCACCTCCACGAAGGGTTAATATAGTTTTATTTTTGGGCTCAATTTCTAAGGCCTTACTTAAAATTTGTATTGTGCCACTATATTTTTCTAGGTTAAAGCAAATTTTTGCTTGAAGGATCAATGCATTGATATAATTTGATTTAATTTCTAAGGACATTCCAAGGTTATATAAATGTTCGTCATATTTCTCTAAAACTTTTTCAAGATCAGAAAATGCTTTATCATAATGACCATGCTTAAAATAAGCTTCCCCACGATAAAGTAATGTAGGTGGATTAATATCTAATGCTTTGTTTAAATCCAAGAATGCCTTATAATATTGACCTAATGAATAATATACTTTCCCACGAAAAGATGATGCAATCAAATTAAAAGAATCAATTTCTAATACTTTATCATAGTATAAAAGGGGCTTTACCGTATTGTTTTAGTGAATAAAATGATTCTCCATGAAATAATAATGTATTTATAAGTTTTTGAAGTACATTATTATAATGTACTAATGATTCAGCATTATTATGATCCAATTTTAAATCATAGAAGAGCCTTACCATATAATTGGAATTTCAAATAAATTTCACCACGCAGGGTTAATACATATGTATTATTCGGATTAATCTCCAATGCTTTATTGAAATCTATAAGAGCTTCATTAAATTTTCCTAACATAAAGTACGTTTCACCGCGCAAAATAAAAGGACTTTGGCTAGTTGGCTCGATTTCTAATGATCTTTGTGCATCTATAAGTGCATTTTCATATTTTTCTAGTTTAGAATAAGTTATTCCACGGAGAATCAGTGCGGTTAAATTTTTAGAATTGACACCTAAAATAAAATTAAATTGATCCAGCGAGTCAACATAATGACCCAATTTTAAATATGAAATCCCACGATTAATTTCATCTTCGTACTCATTAATATAATTAAAGATATCATAGTTATCAATGGAGAAAGCCATTTATTAAAGAAGTTATATTTATGTGTGACGTGAAACTTTGAAAAATACAGTAAATTAAAATCAGAATCTTAAATTTCCGGCCTATAATCAAAATAGTGAAAGGCCGAAACCGGTGTCTTCTGCGACAACCTAAATCCAACCAACCCAAACAAACAAATCCAGACAAGTCGTAACGAATGAGGTGTGTTTTTGGGTTATATTTGGCGAGTGGATAAGCCAAGGTAAGATTAGTTGTTGCTACTTTGTGGTAATTCTCATCAACAAACAACTACCACAATACCCACGATACGTTGAGACACTGGACAACAATAAACACGGGTTTCTTAGTACAGCCGGACAGAATAACGTTAATACCACGTACACAAGAATTATGGACGGTCGCACAACTATGCCACTAAGTAGTACAGTAGATCGTTAGTTTATTTAGTGAATGGGAAATAGTTTTTTATGAATTACCGATCGATGATGTTTATTCGAGCAAGGCCTTTATTTTATACTTTTAATTACTTATGAAGCACCAAAAGTCTTATTACTGATTTATCTATTAAATTACACCAATCACCGATATCACTGCCCTGTTTTCTCTGTTTACTCAGATATCATCTATTAAATGCCCAAAAAAAACTTTTATCACTTTATTTTATAATTGCTAATTTTGTAGTTGCATAAACTCCGAAATTTAAATCAACTAACTTTATAAAGATTATTATGAACATCATTACTGCATTAATTAGTAAATCATAAATAAAATCGAAAATTAATATCTGTTATGTTTTTTCTATAGTATAAAAATGGGGCTTGCTTACATATAAAAGTTTATTTTATTAAGTAACACTTTCATGTTGCTTAATTGTAAGTTGTAAAGCTAATTTTTGTGATTCTAAGGTTTGATAGATCATAAGATATGAGTATTTTTCAATAGAGTTTTTTCTTAAGAATTGAAGCACACGGCATTCCACTTACTATATAAGGTTACTAGTCACATGCCCGCCGATCTTTACTATAAAATTTTACCCCTTTAACTGCGGACTATCAATTAACATAGCTAATGTCGTAATATGATCGTCATATACGTAGAACGTAATGTACGTTCGGTGATGCCCCATCTTCTTATTACCTGTTGTGCCATATTACAAATCAAACTTGGCAATTACGTAATATGCGTGTATACGCCAATCAGTGCTGCATATCAAGCACATTAGAAATCTGTGTAAGGTTTTATCGATCATGTTACTTAAATTAATTGGCATTGATCTGCATCAAGCTTATTTCGAGATTGGAATCAAGTTGGGGTTATGTTAGAGTTAGACAAGGATTTAAAGTAAGGCTTAATATTAAATTATGAGTGGAATTTTTTTTAGTGCTAAGTATTTCGTAAATTTTTAGTGTACGTACAGTACGTACAATATGTATGCATAAATAAGTTTTGTTTGCATCCAATTAGATGAGTCGATTAGTATCATGAATCAGCAATTAATACGATCTTTTTGTCGATAAATTAGGGGTAACAAATTCAATATATATTATACAATTTAGGATCAATCCACCAATATTTTTAGATCTTTAAAAAATTATATGATTTTAAGACATCAATAAAACAGCGAATTTGTAGTTATCGTTATATTTATTAGCACGACAGGTGGCGCTTACACGCCACCTATCTCGTTTAAGTAAGATTAGAAATAAACGGATAACTTTTGTACCAGTACGATCACATGAATGTATAACGTTTTGAAATGTGTCCCTATAAGAAAAGTGTCCGGGATCGCACGGAAAAACAGTGTATAGGCACGTGGTCGAGTAGCACGTGCTATGGGTCGGGTTTGCACGTGCATGGTTCGAGTAGGCACGGGAATCGGCGGACCGTGTTGATCCGTATACACGTGCCAATTTAACGTGAAATCACGTAAATCGTCCGTGCCTTTTGCTAAGCCAATTGACACGTGCGATGGCACGTGAGTGGAACGGGTAAGTAAATATAAATTTATGGTCCACTTTCCAATAGACATTTTATTAGAAGAGGACCGGATAATAGTTGAAGTATGTACATATCTGGAAGCTAAAGCAACTGCAAATGTGTAAAATCTTGCAAGGAATCTTTTTCCTTAAGATACCAGAGCAGGCTTACTTGCGAGTTTTTGAGATATTGCAACTTTTTTTAAAAAAAATTCGTTTTGATCCTTCGTTCTTGTAGTACTCTGTGAAACGAGCCAGCACGTGTCATTTTAACACGTGCCATTCCGTATAATTTGACGTGCCATCACGTACAACGTGCATATGCGTGCCACCGAAGCATCCACTTATTTGCGCGGGTAATACAAGCTCCTGGAGAGGAAATAGCCAATCGGAGAGTGCAAATTTTGACTATTCCGGATCAGCCCGACGAAGAATTCGAACTCTCGTAAAAGAAGAAAAAAGCGAAAATACGCAAAAACTAATGTTTAAATCGATCTTGGTGCACTAATTAAAAATGACGGGAATGAAATTTTACTTATATTAAGCATTATTCTAACCCTATAGCCTCTAACGTTAAGGCCCTAACCCTAAATTTTTATCTCACGCACTTAGTTTATTTACAAAATCAGATTTCCTTTTTGGTTTGTGTTACCCGCGCAAATAAGTAAAATGGCCACCGAATACGTGCCATTCCGTGTGACGTAATATAACGTGCCACCCCCATTACCGTAGTATCCGTGTCATTTTTAATCGTGCCATCCCGTAAAACGTGCCTATACGTGCCACACGGTCCGTACCATCCCGTGCATACACACTAATTTCCCGTACCATACCCCGAACCACTTTTCATATAGGGTGTAGAGCGGTTGTTCAACTAGTGATGCCTGACGAAACTATGTGATGCTAATTGTCACATGGTACAATATATAAAAATCAACAATCTATTTTGATTTTTTATAAGTAATAGCACGTGATAATTAGCATCACATGGTTTCGTCAGGCATCATTAATGGTGGTTCCGTTCAACTTTTTTGAAGTTCGATATGCTGATTTTTGCAAAATCCTTTTTTGCATAAGTAATGGTTTTCATTTATCCGATTATAGTAGGAATTAATATTCTCGTTAACGTATCTGTAGATGGTGAAGTTCAGATTGGTTTGGATTGTTTTAATTTATTTTATAATATAACTTCTATTAAACCAATCCAAAACACTCAAAACTTCCCCATCCCTACTTATTTGCACAGTATGGTTAACATCACATGTCAAAATTACTTCACAATACATCGTACACTGCGGTGTGAGAATATGATTGTTAGAAAATTATTATTATATTGTGTTTATAATGGTTAGTGTTTTATATAAATACGAAAATTAATATGTTTAGATTTGGTAAAGAAGTTATAAGAAGTTATTAATTAAAAATTACTTTGCATATCAGAATAGAATACTATAATTCAGTAATAATTTACGGTTCTGATTGGACGTGTAAATGCTAAGTTCGATAAAATATACACATGTAACGAAATTAAAAAAATATTGCGAAAAAAAGTTTACACTAATCGGCAAGTGTAACGTAAGAATTATATAATTGTGTTGGTTGGTTGACGTGGCTAAGTCGATTTGGTTGGCTTAATGTTAAATCCGAGCACATTGCGTGGTGCTTATTTGTGGCTTACACGTACGCATGTATGCGCATATACATATGGGAGTAAAATATTATTAACGTGTCTATATAGTAGTAAAAAATACTTGAAATAATTTTAACATTCGTAATATAGGTTATTTAAGATTTGAGTTGATAAATTATACGGGAATTTCTATCCTTTTTTTTATGGTCTAATCGCTTATTAAATTTTTCTTGTAGGGTTTGTGATTCTCTACATTCTCTTATTTTTTATTCTGTCTGCTTTCTGTTCAGCAGTTCGTGCAGCCCAACATTTTCTTTCGTTTTCTTTACAGGTAGCACGACGGTCAGATGTTACTTTTACAGGAGTCATGTTCTAATACAGTAGTATTATTTGCTTTGAAAATCGTACTGTATTTGTAATCGTATTTGTAATTGTAGTTGTATTATATTTGTATCATAACTGTAATTGTATTGTAATTGTATTGTAATTGTATTGTAATTGTATTGTAATTGTAATTGAAATTGTAATCGTAATTCTTATTTTTATACTTATTAGAATCGTAATTCTTATTCTTATTAGAATTAGATTTAGAATTAAAATTAGGGCGAAAGTTGAATTATTATTATGAATATTTATAGTTTTTTATAATTATCAAGGCTATCTATTTATCGAATCAATCTACTATGGACACGATTTTTATAAAAAAAAAAAAAACAAATCGTAATCTTAAATTGATAACGTAACGACTTAATTGTAACAAAGTGACTTTGTTCATAACTACGACATGATATTTACAAATATTGATACATAGTGTTAAAAGTATTTAGGAGCATATCCTGTTGGGTACAACGTATCTGGCATGTATAACATACGTGTGCTAAATTATTAAAAGTATTAAATCCATATCGATTTATGTAAGCCACGTACTCTTTGGTATTAAATAAGCTGACATCTATTCCCAATTGTATACTCATGATGTTCCCTCAATTTAACTATTAGTCTCAAAAACTTATTTGGCACAAATTCCTAACAAAATACCTAGATTAGAAATAGAACCTGGCATTAAAAAAATTTTAGAAGATTATTCGTTTAATCCATACGCATTAAGACTATGGCTGTTCAAAATTGATTAGTTGTTTAACGTCAATATTCTTGAGCGTAGGCACCTGAGGGAATGAAAGGAAGGATTTTAACAAGCACATATGCAACTTTAATCACATTATTCTTAAAGATTGTTCTACGTTATCCGGCAAACTCATATGATCATGAAACTATTTTTTCTTGTTATTTTTTTCATGTGTTACGATGTAAACATGTTTATTCAAATTAAACTTTAGCCGATGATTCCCTATATCATTATTATAAATTGCCGGTTAATATACTTAGGCACAGTGATGTAAATTGGATCGGCGCAGTAGGCACAGTGTATATAGATTTAAATTTGCGCGTATATCGGGGCTTGCCTACTATATAACACGCATATAAATTTTTTTTTTTTTTTTTGCCATTTGCGCCAATAAAAATTTTTTGAATTTATAACACTATTTATGCAACTTAGTCAATGCTGTGATGCGAATTAAATTACGTGCATAATGTACTGCTTACACCCCAGAGTAACGATTGTACAACTAGAATAAAGTTTAAAATTCAACCCTTGACATAATGTTAAAAAAAATGTAATTCTTAATTTGTTTTATTGTAAATACTTAAAAATGAGTGCAACAGCAACAAATTTCAACAACTTCAAAAATTTATCATTGAGAAAAACATTACTTGTTATGATTATACACGTTTTAGGATAATTGAATTAATTAAAATCGAGAAATTTGCAAGAGTGTATCGTGCTGTTTTTAAAAACAAAACTGCCGTTATATTAAAATCATTCGAAAACAACGAGCTAAATATTAATGAAGTCATTAATGAGGTAATTTTCTATGTCATCAATTAATGTGTTATTTGATTTTAAATATAACAAATACATTATTAACTTGTCATTCATATATAGCTTAAACTTTATCATAGAGTGGATATACACCCTAATATTATACTTTTAATGGAGTAACTAGAAATGAAGGTAGAATAATACACATCCTCGTTTCTTTACTTATAAAGTGAATTTTGTGTTAACGTTATATATTGATGTATATAAAGGAGATTCAAGTAGTATACCTTATATGCTAATTTTTGAGGACGTTAACGGTGGAACTTTGAGATCATATTTACATGAAAATTCACAACACATTGCATTGGAAGAAATGATTAAGTTCTCATTGCAAATTATAAATGCTGTTAGATATTTACATGCTAAAGGGATAGTTAATCTTGGATTGGTAATGTTTAGAGTATCATTAGTATACTGTGATTTTGAATTCTTTTTTTAATTTGTTATTAAACTAAAATACTATTTTCAATAGCATTCAGAAAATATATTTATTCATAATAAAAAAATAAAACTCGCAGACTATGGATTTTCAAATAGATTAAAAAGACAAGCTGTTAAGTATCAATATCTCGGATTTTATAAAAAATCTGATGTATATAGTGTTGGCAACCTTATGCACGAAATTTACAATAGCTGTCTATTTACCGAAAATGTTGTCGGTCTTATAGATGAATATATTAAGATCTATAAAGGTATAATTTTTTTACCGAATTCATTTTGCTGATGTTTATGAAGTTTTAATAACAGGTTTTTTAATTTATCAATGATAGATTGCCTGCAGAATGAGCCTAATAGTCGCCCAGAAATTCAGATCATTGTTGCTAATCTAAAATCGCTAATTGTTAGTTGTAATCAAAATCTAAACAGACATGAGTTAGAATTTTCTAATCTACTTATAATACAAGATTCTATGATGTATAATTCCATGCCATTACAAGAATCGCTTATGCACATAGATAAAACATTCAACTTAGGTCAAAATTGCACATTAAAATCACCCAATAAGATATTAGAAATAGAGACAAATAATGCCAATTTTTTAAATAATTGTGGAATATCTTTAGATCTACATAATTCCATTGAAACATCAGCTCAAAATGACGAATTTTTCTCAAGCTATCAAGATAATACAAATGTACATATAAATTCATTTGAAATTACAACTTTATCACCACTTTATCTACCTTATACAATAAATCCAACCATTTCAACACAAGATTATGACAATCTTGAGAATATGAGAAAGGAAGCACATGAATGTTTTAATCAAGGAAAATTTCTCAAAGCATTAGAACTTTATGAAGAAATTATCAAAAACCATCAGCACACTGCTGAAGATTACAAAAGTGCTTCAACTTGGGATCTTTCTTTTAATAAATGCGGATTGAAAAATTTAAACGAGTTAATAAAAGCACTTTGCAAGGACACCATGCTTACTTCTTTGAATCTTGATATGAATTATCTTGGATCTGAAGGAGGAAAAGCATTAGCAGGTGCACTTTGCAAGAACTCTACACTGACTTCTTTGGATATTCAGTATAATAATCTTGGATCAGAAGGAGGAAAAGCATTAGCAAATGCACTTTGCAAGAATACCACACTGACTTATCTGAATCTTTGGAATAATAAACTTGGACCAGAAGGAGGAAAAGCATTAGCAGATGCACTTTGCAAGAATGCCACGTTGATTGATTTGAATCTTGGTTCTAATATTCTTGGATCAGAAGAAGGAAAAGCATTAGCAGATGCACTTTGCAAGAACGCCACGCTGACTTCTTTGCATCTTGGTTGTAATAATCTTGGATCAGAAGGGGGAAAAGCATTAGCAGATGCATTTTGCAAGAACGCCACGCTGACTTCTTTGAATCTTTTTAATAATAAACTTGGACCAGAAGGAGGGAAAGCATTAGCAGACAGATTTTGCAAGAACATCACGCTGATTGATTTGAATCTTGGTTTTAATAATCTTGGACCTGAAGGAGGAAAAGCATTAGCAGATGCACTTTGCAAGAATGTCTCGCTGACTTCTTTGAATCTTAGTAGGAATAAACTTAGACCAGAAGGAGGAAAAGCATTAGCAGATGCAATTTGCAAGAACGTCACGCTGACTTCTTTGAATCTTGCTTTGAATAGTCTTGGATCAGAAGGAGGAAAAGCATTAGCTGATGCAATTTGCAAGAACGCCACGCTGACTTCTTTGGATCTTGGTGGAATTCGCTTCGCTTTCAATAATAATAACATTGGACCAGAAGGAGGAAAAGCATTAGCAAATGCACTTTGCAAGAATGCCACGCTGACTTCTTTGAACCTTGATTATAATAATCTTGGATCAGAAGGAGGAAAAGTATTAGCAGATGCAATTTTCAAGAACGCCACGCTGATTTCTTTGAATCTTGCTGGGAATAGTATTGGATCAAAAGGAGGAAAAGCATTAGCAGATGCAATTTGCAAGAACGCCACGCTGACTTCATTGGATCTTGGTGGAAGTCAGTTCGCTTTCAATAATAATTACATTGGACCAGAAGGAGGAAAAGCATTAGCAGATGCACTTTGCAAGAATACCATGCTGACTTCTTTGAATCTTAGTTATAATAATAATCTTGGATCAGAAGGAGGAAAAGCATTATTAAATGCACTTTACAAGAACACCATGCTGACTTCTTTGGGTTTTTTGGGGAATAATATTGGATCAGAAGAAGAAAAAGCATTAGATCATGCACTACGCAAGAATAATAATCTGAAAAATTTCAGCATTTATAAGCAGCGGTCTTAATTATTATGCTTTTTATATTAAAGTATTGAAGCACTACAGCAAAAAGGATAAATTATTGAAAGAATAATAATAAATAGCTAATGTAAATAACTAAAATAATAGCTAATGTAAATAACTAAAATAATAACAAAAAGTATAACAGATATATTAAAATTATTGTTAATTTTGTACATCAGATAAAATAGTGCCAGGTAAAATTTAAATACTGAGTTTCATTGGGTTAGAATACATGAAGTCCAGGTTTATAATTCCAAAGTTGTGTCACCATGAAGAAGACGCATGCCGTACTTAGCTTTATAAATTTGTACTATTCTGATTCTGACTTGTTGTTAAAGCGGTTACTTTAATCAAGCATTTACTGTCCAATTAAATGTAATGGACAATTTCAAAATTAAGGTTGAGCAACCCATTTCAGTCAAAATAGGTGAAATATTTAGTTTAAAAATAAACTATTTAGACAGATTATTTCATTTCAAATCCAATTCTAATGCTCTTATTTATATTACACTTTAAACTATATTTATTTCATGAAACATGAGTTATCAGACAGCCATTTCGTTAAATTTATTTGACATTCGTTATTTCAAATTTGATTTTTAATGCTCCTACTTATTTCCGGAATATGTTAATTAGAAACTCCTAATACTATAATACAGCATAGTAATAAGAGGTTTCAGAATTAAAAAAAAATATAGCGTATTTCGGAAATAAATAAGAGTTTAAAAAATCTTATTTGTGTATTAAAATTTTGAAATCGGAAAATTAAATGGGAGTTTTAGAGACTCCCATTTGACGAAATAAGTAAAAAAGTTTTTATCATGCAAATCAGCAATCAATTTAATAATTACAAAGTACAGAGTAAATAATAAAATTTACGCTCAAATTACTTACTGAACCTTCGCTCAAAATTACTTATTAAATCTTTGCTCAAATTATTTATTAACCTTTGCTCGAATTATTCTTTATATAACTTACTGAATCATAGCTCAAATTACTTAATGAACCTTCGCTCAAATTACTTACTGAACCTTCGCTCAAATTACTCATTTAAGCTTTGCTCAAATCGCTTATTAAACCTTTGCTTAAATTATTTTTTTTTATAAAACTTGCTTAACCTTGTTCAAATTACTTACTGAACCTTTGCTCAAATTATTAAACCTTCACTTAAGTTATTTTTCTATGTACTGATAACTTACTAAACCTTTGCTTAAATTATTTACTCAAATTACTTACTAAACCTTTGCTCAAATTATTTATTAAACCTTTGTTCAAATTATTCTTTTATATAACTTACTAAGCCTTCGCTTAAATTATTTTTTTATGTTACTTACTAAACCTTTGCCTAATTTATTTTTTATATTACTTATTAAACTTTTGCTTAAATTATTTTTTATATAACTTTATTAATCCTTCACTTAGATTTTTTTTTTTTTATATAACATAGCTTAAGTTATCTTATATATTAATATGTCTCTAACGAGAACTTTTAAGCAAACTATTATAATTAAGCAAAAGAAATTTAAAAAAATCTGTATATTTAATTGTTCTTTCATGTATAGTAAGATATTGATCAAGTTCTATAGTTTGTATTAATTCCAATAGTTCGCCAATTTCTTTATCCAGAACTTTAGTAATAGCCTTATTCGTGCTAGTTGAGTATTCATTCATAAGTGTCTTATTTATTTGTTTAATTTGGCGTTGTCGATGCGAAATTTAGGTATGTTAAGCATAAAACGATATTAAAGTAGTATCGAAATAATTTATAATAAGTAATATCATATAATTAAGTGTTAATTAAAAAGTAAATAAGATTTGTACATCACTTATTTAACAATAAAACGTCTTATTTATCAAAATATGATTTCTGAAACCTCTTATTGAGAGGTTCAAAATTAACAAATAAGTTGCATATTTCGAAAATAAGTAGGATTTTTAAATAGCGTTCTTTACTATGTTGAATTATAAATCGGAAAAATAAATTAAGATTTTCTATTTTTAGTTTGAAAACCCTATTTAGACAATTTATTTCGATTCCAATCCAGTTACAAATGCTCTTATTTATATTATATTAAACTATATGAAGCGTGAGTTATCAATCAATCAATCATTTCGTTTATTTTATTTGAATACGTAATTTCAAACTTGATTTTTAATTCTCCTACTTATTTCCGAATTATGTTGATTTTAAAACATCTAATACTATAATACAACAATAGGCATACTCGGTATTTTTTTTTTTAAGTTCGAAAAATGTTAGTTTTAAGAACGAAAATAATGATATGATCATAATAAAATTTGATTAGTTCTAACATAGGAGATACTATTTCGATATTTAATTTCATTTATTAATTTTTAAATAAAAGATTTCTATGAATTAAATCTGTGATTATCTTATAGTATTCCTTCTATTATGTAATTCATGGCCTTAGCAAATTAATGGTTTTTATAATTAAAAAAGTACTATTTTATTTTCTGATTGAACATATATAAAATTTAATACTCCATTTATTTCGGATTACTTTAATCCTGAAGCAACTTAATGTTCAAATCGTTCGCTGACAAACAATATTGGCCATAATATGACCTAAATATTCGGCATAACGATAATTGGAATTTTATAAGTCATAATACCAACGCATGTCTTAAGATCATAAACTATATTTGGCCAATATGTTATATCATGACAGGTCATAGGCAAACACTGCTAACGTGTGAATACCTAAATATCTCAGTATCATTGGTGCAAAATTTATAATTTTATTAATTTATTTTCATGTTTGATAACTGGATTCAATTACATTTTTACTTAACGTTTTTGTGTAAGGAAAGGAACAACACATATTAGGGGTTTCATAATTAATGATTTGGCATCCTATTTCAGATAAAAATAAGTGGCGTATTTATATGAGATACATAAATCCTATTTTTTTAACGTATAGACTTATTTGCAAATTCATTTGCATATTATTTACTGGTAAATATTGATCAAAAAAAGTTAATTTTATTAACGGTATGCCTATTTAATTCACTGTGTCTGAATTTTAAAATATAATAGGATCTTTTAAACTTCCATTTATTTTCAAAATATTTTAATAATTATAAGTACCTATTTTTATTGTTATTTTTTTTTTGATAACCCGAACACCAACTTTATTTGACCATGGCACGAAGTATTTATTTATTTAAAATAACTTATTACTACTTGCACGACTTCCGAATTCTTTTCGGTGATTCTCAATTAATGTGAGATTTCAAAATAAAATGTTGAATATGATTTTGTTGTAAATAGATCATGTTTTTATTTCAAATAAGCGATGTGCTAATTTTTTTCGTTTTAATTTTTTCATGAACATTTCATTCCCGATTGCAAAGTTTGAAAACACCCAAATAAAATTTTTAATATTTCATTTTGATTTAATCAATCGACGCTTTTTGTTAAAGTCCGCAATCATCTAACGCAGATGTTAATCTTTTATGGGTAGAAAAAACAGCAAATTACTGTACCATAGATTAAACCATTAAAATGCAAATAAATATATTTTTAATTTTTTGGTTTACGAAATAGCATTTAAACTATTTTATTTTATTTCATGATGTTCCCTCAATTTTCAGAATATATTGTAATTATTTAACTATAAGTCTCAAAAACTTATTTAGCACAAATTCCTATTGAAACAACCTGGCATTAAAAAAATTTTAGATTACCATATGCATTAAGACTATGGCTGTTCAAAGTTGATTAGTTGTTTAACGTCAATATTTTTGAGCGTAGGCACCTGATGGAGTGAAAGGAAGGATTTTAACAAAACTTATGCAACTTTAATCATTATTCTTGAAGATTCTTCTACGTTATCCGGCAAACTCATGATCAGGATACTATTTTTTCTTGTTATTCTTTTCATGCGTTACGATGTAAACATGTTTATTCAAATTAAACCTCAGCTGATAATTCCCTAAATCATGATTATAAATTGCCGGATAATGTATTCTAAGGCACAGTGATGTAATTTGGATCGGTGCAGTAGGTACAGCGTATATAGGTTTAAATTTGCGCGTATATTACGCGTACATATCAGATATAAATTATTATTTTTTTTTTCGCCAATAAAATTTTTTGAATCATAACACTGCTTATGCAACTTATGCAATGCTGTGACGCGAATTAAATTACGCGCATATTGTACCACTTACAATCTTGGACACCCTAATACAGAGTAACGATTGTACGACTAGAATAAAAGTTTGAAATTGAAACATTGACACAATGTTAAGAAAAGTAATTCTCAATTTGTTTTACAGAACTTAAAATGAGTGCAACAAGCAGCAAATTTCAACAACTTCAAAAATTTATTATAAAGAATAATATTACTTGTTATGATTATACACGTTTTAGGATAATCGAATTAATTAAAAGCGAGAAATTTACAAGAGTATATCGTGCTGTGTTTAAAAATAAAACTACCGTTATATTAAAATCATTCGAAAACAATGAGCTAACTATTAATGAAGTCATTAATGAGGTAATTTTCTATGTCATATCAAATAATGTGTTATTAGATTTTAAAAATTACTGTACAAATAAATTATTAAATTGTCATCCATATGTATAGCTTAAGTTATATAATAGAGTGGATATACACCCTAACATTATATGTTTTAATGGTGTTACTAGAAATGAAGGTAGAATAATACACATCCTCGTTTTTTTTTACTTATAAAGTGAACTTTTTGTTAACATTATATATATTTATTGATGCATATAAAGGAGATTCAAGTATTATACCTTATATGCTGATTTTTGAGGACTTTAACGGTAGTTGGATCCGCGGCTGCAAGTGGGAGTGCAAGGACCTGTTGTTGTATTTGGCTTCACAGCTGCAAGTGGCAGTGCAAGGACCAGTTGTTGTATTGTCTCCACGGCTGCAAGTGGCAGTGCAAGGACCATAAGAATGAACCTCGCTCATACCGGCAGGAACACGTTACCGATTCTCTTTTCCGCTATGAGAAGATTCGACGGTTTTCCCTCTATATGAAGGCATCATAGGTGTCCATTTCGTTTGCTGTTGTGATGTACGCATGTCGCTATGGTGGAAAATGTGATTATGTATATTAGAGCCAATAAGGGTAGCAAGCCCTTATCCCATATGTTTTTCAGATTTGTAAATAAAGTCATTCAGTTTTTTTGTATAAAGTCAGCTGATCGAGCAATAATAATTAATTATCCCTTACAAAAGATAAAGGATGTAATCAACGATTTGATTAAATCATCGATTGGATCATTTTCTATGGAGATATTCTATACTTATTGGATAATTTATTTATTAATTGCTTAGAAATTATTGTCAAATGATTACTGTACTGATAATAATTAAGAATTATATAATTTATTAATAACGACAATAAAAATTACACATTTTATCAATGACGATAATAATTATAAATAACCACATTGATATTTGCATTGATCTTTTTCATTAGTATTTATAAAAATAAATCTTTATTGTTACATGCTTCAATTTTTTTTTTATACATTATATTCGAATCAATCTTTCTCACATTTTATATGTATTTTCTTCTTCAACACTTTATTGATTAGCAAGAATATGACTTCGTAATTCGTGAAATTCATTATAAAAAATTCTGATCTTCAATGTAATAAGAAATTCAAGCCAATGCCTTTAAGGTTCTTTGTATTGGCATTCACTGCACATACCTAATCAAGATAGGAATAACTTGGAGATGCAAATTTGTTATGCCGAAAATTTTACGAAATAATCTGTGCTACCCACCATGCTGAGCAATGGTGGTCATGAAAATATCTGAAAAAAGGTTATGTTTTTTTTTAAAAAAAATTTTGGTAATTATCTTTGTATTAGATTTAGATTAAACAGGACACCCGACCAGATTTCTACCATTGCTGAAAAATGAATACGAATGTTTCTATGCTGGGAATGCAAAAATTATTAAAATATACTGTATATGAATATTTGAATATAATCTAAAATTTAGCTAGTACAGTATTTAATATTTAGGTGTTCATATATTGATTCATTTTTATTCACTGTTTATTTGTTTATATATATATTTTTTTAATTTTTTAATTTCTTATTTTATTATTATTATTACTATTTCTAAATTTTTTTTGCTTGCTTTTTTTTAATAATTGTTAAATGGATACCGATTCTAAAATGACAATTCAGAATCAATATAAATTCAGAAATGAGCAGAAAAAGAATACATCCTTTTTTTATTATTAACAGATCAAGATTCAAATTGCATTTATTGCAATTTTATTTGGATATACTAATTCGATTTTATTGAGTTTTTTGTTTAATATTTATTTAATGGTATTAGGTTCACTCAGTTTCACCAATAATTATTTCACAGAAATCTTAATTTGCAGAGAATTATTTCAGGCAAAGTTATTGGCAACTGATTAATTCACGGATAAGTCTGTTCCATAAGAGTATTTTACCAACAGCTAATTTCGCAGGCAAATTAATTCTAGTCATTTTCATTAGAGTTAAGTTTAGGTTTAAAATCGAGCAATTTAAAAAAAATTGTTGATACAATATATTGAATTAATCGTTTGCAAAATAATCATGTCTGTAAAATAATTATCTACAAACTAAGTTTTCAAAAACGTTTGTCGATGAAATAATATGGAATAAATTCGCTTATATATCCAAAAATATTCTATAAAAAAGAAGTGATATAACTCAAGTATAAATGTAAATATTTTAAATAACAACACTAAAATAAAAAGCTCCCAGCGCATGGGCAGGCGCACAACTAGTTTTTATATGCAATGATGATCGATAATTATTTAGGATTATAGCGTTAGTAGAAGGGCTATAGCGATAGATTTGTGCTTATTAAATGTAAAATTTCGTTTTCGCCATCTTAATTAGTGAACCAAGGTCGATTTAAACATTAGTTTTCAATATTTTCGCTTTTTTTTTTTTTGTCTTCTTCGCATGTGTTCGGAATCAATATTAGTTGATCCGGGATAGCCAAAATTTGTTATAAGTCGATGCCGGTAAGTCCCATCACTATTTGCATTATATACCAATTTAATTTTCTGTTTAACCCTACCGTGAAAAAAACCATCATATTAGCTAATCAAATTGCAGTTAATTTTTTGTAGCCAATAGAATTCCAATACTTTTTATTAATTATTAAGAACTATTTTATCGTTCGTACGTACGTTAAATCAAACAATTAATTTGGAATGGCCTAATTAAGAATAAATAAAAATAATAATTGACTGAGAATTTAATCTGATAAATAACTATAAATTAGGAGGTTACAGATTATAATAAAATATAGTACAGCATTTACTACATAAAATAATTTTAGGAATGAATATTAAAAATTGAACGTTTCTAACTAATGAAACATTAAAGCGTCTCTAGTTGTGACTTTTAACCAACAATAATAACTGTTTTTAATAATTTGCATTAAAATATGCTAATTAAGCTACATAGATTTCATATTTTTATTTAGTGATTTGTAATTTTAATAATCTGATTTGTGCAGATACATATTACCGTAAACTGCCATATACAAGACCGGGTCTAGAACATGGTAGAGACCATTAGAAGGAAAATTTAAAGAGCATGAATTCCTTATTTATATTGAACAGTCTATATATTTAAAACAAACAGCATTTAGTTATTGTAAATATTGAGATTAACACCTGGATCTACGTTTAGTTGCATTAGCTAAAAATCTTGCTACTTCTAATTTGACCTTACAATGTTTTGATTTTACACCTTATTCGTTCGCTTATCATCGAATGGGCATCTAATTGTTTTATTTTCTACATATCAGCAGATCGATCACAAATGACTATTAACAGAATTAATCACATATGTCAAAAATTTTCTGATCCAATATGATTGCTCTCATAATTCTCATTTAGTATACCTTACTCATCCTATTGAAGAAAAATCTTTTCCGTAAAATAGCTAAACTATATAAAGAAACTTAAAAGTCATAAATTCTGATCAATATATCAAGATCAAGGGATTATTATTAATAATCTACTTAAAGTTTGCCTAATTCGTTCATTTTAAATGGATCTTCAACTTTAATAGATCTGACTAAATAACTCACTAAACGACACTATTCTAAATTAGGGATAGGTAATTTTTTATATATTATTACATATTTTCTATATTATTTAAGAAGTAGGTAATATTGAGAAATTATGTCATTAATCACTAACTCGACTTTTTGATTACTATTTAATGACATACCAACTCACCTTATGTTCGATCCTCACAATTTTATGAAGTGAGTTATCATTTACAAAATATGTAAGGATTAAAAATACATATTGATTGATTACATAAAAAATACATTGCACATTCCTATTCTAAATAATAAATTCATATATTCTAATTTTAGGAGATTGAAGTCATTATTCCGAAAAATGACCTCTTCAGTAGTCAACTACTAGGGGGTTTCATAATTAATGATTTGACACCCGATTTCAGATAAAATAAGTGATACAGTATATTTACTTCAAAATATGAGATAAATAACTAGTTTATCCCATGGGTACGACGTAACAACCCGTGCAACACGTCATTCAATAAACTTCAACTACAGTAGTAATTTAAACTTTATTTCAATAATTGATCTATTATTATTTTATTTAAAAAAAATAATATAAAAATCGAATGCAAGAAACAGTAACATCACAATAACCGAAGAAATTTTCAAATTGCAGAGAATCTCTCGCGTAAAGAATACTACAATAACAAGTGTATTAAATGACTGTGTCTCAACCAGTTTCATAAAGCTGTCAAGTATGTAAAACGAATTTAAGAATTTAATTCTTCAAGCTCAAGATCTCCTATTATTTTGGAATCTTCGGCACATTCAATACTACTCTTAAATGATATTTTTAAACGTTACTCACTTTTAACCTTTTAGAACGTTAAAAAACGTGATAATAATATAAAAATAAAAAACTTAATTAATATTTTAAATATTTAAATAAAATTTTTTTTAATGAATAAAAAATTAATAAAGTACATTAAAATTCTTCATATGCCTATAACAATTTTAAATTAGTAAAGTCCTTCACCTGCTTATAACAATTTTAAAACCTTCGAAGCTAATAAAGTCTTTCGTCTGTCTATAACAATTTTTAAAACTCTTCGAACCTATTATAGTCATTTGTTTTTCTATGACAATTTTAAAACCCACTGGACCTCAAAACCCACCAGTCTTTCGCTTGTCTATGACAATTTTAAAACCTACGCCCTAGTAAATATGACTATTTTAAGACCCATAAAGAAATACTAAGTCTAGTTGATTACATAATCTTGAACTTAGTTCACGATCTTTAACTTTTTGTAAACAAAAAGTTTAAAAGATCAAAACTTAACGTTAATCACACCGGTCTATATGAAAATCATGTGTCACACGATTTTCATATAGATCGGTGTGAATAACTTAGAAAAAAAAGCACGGGTTGTTACATAGTACCCATGGAATAAATAAATCCTACTTAACGTATAGGCTTATTTATATATTCATTTACCGGTAATATTTATCAATTTATTAGTTTTAAACACCCATTCATTTCAAAGTATAATAATTATGAAATCTCTACTATAATAATATTTCGTTACAATAAACAGCAAAAATAATAATGATATAATAAATCAATAAATAAATAATAAATAAATAATATATTGAATATAATAAACCAAAATAAAAAGATTACAATACTCTTGGCTAAAAAAATTTGACGTATAAAAGCGTAGTATTAACTTTTTAGTAATAACCCAAATGAATCATTTTTATATATGTGACCCCATTATTAACATATGTACAGTCTAACCTCACTACAGTCACGCCCTTGATTCCAAGAAATTCTATGCTTATAAGAAATTGTGCCTGTATAGAGGTCAAATTTCTTATGTTTTATATTAGTTTGTTCTAAAAATTAGTGTCCTTATAAAAGAGGATGTGACTCTATGGAGAGTTACTGTATAATGTGCAGACTGTACATATACAGTATATAAATTAATCGAGTTTAGAGTAGAGTCACACTATATTATAAAGATCAACTTAAAGATTTCAGTGTCACATTGTAAATAATAATATGTAGAACAAAAGAAGAAACAATAGTTGCATTAGCGTTGATTACATGTTAGATAATCATGCATTAAATAAACGTACGATTAGAAATGACAAAGATCTGTAACGAGCCAATGGTCGCAAAATAGCACTAGCGATTTCATGATAACTACATAATCAAATATGTATAGAATTAGATAAAACAATTTCGGTCAGTTTTGGTTATGATGATCGCTAGTGTTTTTTTGCTACTAATAAAATCCATTTGTAACCTTACAATACATTATCGTTATGCAACAAATTTCGGCGTATATTTTCAAAACCGTCAATCGTGTCAGCAACTAACCATGAAAGGAATTCTGCCCTCTTTAAATTGTTTAACAGTTTTAAAACTGGTTTGGTTCCATTTTAGTAACTGTAACTTGCTCTTTATGTTTTTAGTTATGAACTTATTTACGTGTACTGTATATGAATGCTTCTACAAAGGAAATAATAATTATGTATTCTAATGAATTTTACAAAAAAAAAAAAAAAAATAAAAAAAAAATGCAATGAATTTTAAAAAATAAAAAACAGATAAAAGAAAAACCTTTGGCAAGACCTATTACAAAGGTATATTTTATGATTTTTCTTTATTCTTCGGCGTTTTCATGATCATCATTTTACACGGTGGAATTGTTTAGGCGACTGATAATTGTAAAAATCTTTTTTCCGCGATTATCAATTCGAAAAATGTATATAAACATGAAATTTTACACAAAATTTTTTTTATTATTGCCATCATTTTTGTTTATTTTAAAGTAAGATTTTTTTTTTTTTTTTAATAAACATGTTTGTAATTAGTATTGGCAATTGGACATAATAATATAAAAAACCCATTCTACCAATTTCTCGAAAGATCGATAAATATGTACTAATCAGGTTGAATGAAATTTCTCAAGTTTTGCAAAATGGTCTAATTAGTATAAATTATAACAATCAAAACAGAAAAAATTTATCATGAAACCCATCATTTTTATAGTTCCCCTTATGGCTAAAATAAAAACCGCAGTTGCAATGGCTAATTAATTGAGACTATCTCAATTACTAGCAAATTATCAATAAATACAATGAAAAAATCTGGTTGCAGTTTCATATGATCGACAGATTACTTTATTTTTAAAGTAAGCATTTCAGATGTACTTTTTACATAATTGCTAATTATCAATTGCTCCTAGCTATTTAATTAATTGCATATTTGTAGATCTGCGACTTTTTAGTGGGCCGGGTTAAAAGAGTTGATAGCATGTAGATCAATACTACGTATACACAATAACATACACGAATCTTATGTGACAACCCGTGTTTATTTTATTTACTTAAATTGGCACGTTCAGACACCGTGCAATAAGATGGGTATATTGAATAACCAGTTACACATTCGTTATTTAAATCCCGTGCATTCGGCACAGAATATGTAGGTTGTTCACTACATATCTATAAAAAATCTTCCAGAAAAATCTGAAATTTTCTGTTATACAGATTTTTTTATATACATCTTTTCTCTATAAATACTAATCCACTACTGATCTAATCTGAATCTTTCTGTTGTGGAAACTGCTCAATACTGCAAAAAAAATTTTATTTCATCCGACTATAAACGCGTAATATAAAGAAGGTAGTGATTGTAAAAATTTAGAAAATATTTATTAGATTTATCGCTCATCGCATCAAATGATTTATGTGAACCTCATATGATTCTGTAATTTGCCATATTAAAAAAATGGTAATATTACAAAAGTTTTTGTGAAACATATGATTTCATATAGGCTGTTCGAATTTAATTCTTCGGTTAACATCACCTCCCAGTTGAAATCTCCCCAAAAAATGAACAACCAAACAAACCGCTGGATAACTCGTCGATTACTTGACTTACATCGACCAATGAACTTGATCCATATTGTTCACCTTAATATGTTCATTTCATTTTACACCTCCCTCCTTCTCCTCCAGAGTGTCCTAGAATGTTACGTTATCCGAAGAATTAACTGGAAACAGCTATAGCACCTTTGATAAGGGACGCAGGAGTCATAAATAACTATGATGAAAATTCTATAAATAATTTCAATTTCTACAGTCACCCTAATATGAAGGTCCAACTTGCCAATATTAAAATTTAAAGTAGATTTTTTAAAAACTGCAATAACATTTCACTAATGAGTAATTTTTACTCAATTTTTTTTTCTTTTTTAGGGAATGTTTAAGCTATATATCCAAAATGAATTACCTACAGAGATTTTAATATTTATCTTTAAGCGTGTAAGGCTCCCTAAAAATTTAACTATAAGCTGTAAATGGATAGCACAACTCTCGAAGGACCCTCAATTGAAAGCAGCATGGATTATTTATCAGTTTGGTGCAGCGCACTGCCTGTTTTATGCAATTAAAATAGGGTCTTCATTTTTGGATGTGACTGTCGCTCAAGCAATTATCGCTCAAGGAGGCATACTTTCCAGATATTTTGTTCAAAGGCTTCATATGAATTTTGGTGCTTATGATAATAAGTTAATAGAACTAAAAATTGCTCATGGTGTAGGCTCATCACAATTACAAAAATCACAATCTATTCCTTGGGCTAGTGATTTGCCTATTTCTGTTTATATATTCTTGTTAAAGGCTGCATCCGATATATATAAGTCAGATTTGCGTTTAAAAGGCAATGATATGGAGCTTTTTCATTTTTATGCTGGGGGACCTCAGACAATTCACTACGCCCCACTTATATTGGCAAAAAATATAGATCAAATCAAAGACCTGATATTACGCTTTAAATTCATTCCTCTACCACCTAGAAGTCTTGTTGACCTTCCAAAAAATAACTATCAGGAGAATATTACACCCGAAGAATATCCTCCAAAAGATGGCCACGAAAATAGGCGCCAATTAAACGTTATTGCAAGGTCAATATTAATCTGCAAAGAAATCGTTAATTTATGGAAAGAAATAGGCTATTATGAAATCTGTTATGACGTAAACGATCTCGTAATGCAAGGGGCACTTCTTATTATGTTCCATTCGCAACCATCATCAAGATGGTCCATACCCGACATTAAAACTATTAACGCGAGATTAACCGAATTAATCGAAATCGGTTTTCAATTGACTTATTGCGTAATCCTTGGCATCCTTCTTGTCTTCGAAAAAAGATTAGAACAAATTGGCAAAATCTTGCTAGAATCGTTCGCAGAAATCAAACACGAATCACTCGTAAATTTATTACATCATTGTTTAATGGAAACAAATAACTCCAAATTAAATTCTAAAAGTCAACCCGTCTTGAATTTTATGCATAAACTTCTCAATGACTCCCCTAAATCGAATTTGATTGACTTTTAAATTTTATTCGGATCATGGCAAAATCTGAACATTTTAACACTCATAAGTGGCAAAAACTGGATTTATTTAACCGTTATTGGTTTAATTATAAAAGTATGCATAAATTATGATCTTAAGTTTAAAATTATTAATAGTTATAGTGTTTATAATTTCTTTACAATAAAATTATTATGATATACTAGATAGTATTCTTATTTATTTTCACCATTTAAAAGGATCACATGCAAACCGCTTCTGAAGGTATAATCTTAATTCTTTTGATATTGGCCAATTTTCTAAATAAATATTAAATTCAGATTAATCCAAATTTTATATTAATAATGTGAGTCAATTTGGATTAATATTTATTATGAAAATCAACTTATCAGATATTCAAATTCAATTCTAGAGTAATTACTTATTTAATATCAATAATTCAATTTTTTTTTAGAATCAATATATATAAATTAAATTCAGTTTAAACTATTTATGATTGAACAAAGAATCTGAATATCTTCGGCATTTTCGTCTTTAATCAATAAATAAATCAGCCTGAAGTTCGATTTATTCTGCTGTTGAAATTGGTAAAAGACTAGTAGAGTCCCATTTTCGTTACTAATCGATGTAATTGTCTCTTAAATAAGGTAAGTATTTCAAGTCGTTATCTCTTTCAGAGATTTTTTGATTGGAAATGTTATATATTCCCATTTATATATAATATATGAATTAATTTTTTTAAGAAATTTATGTTTATACAATAATATATAATAAATGCTAATCTGGGTACATATAATTGTGCTATTAGTTTCTTTCTATATTATTCATAAATTTATGTGCTTTTCAAAAATAAAGATTAATGTATTATATGATAGTTTAATTATACTAGAAAAACGGCGACGTTTTGTAGGTTGGTGCTTTAATTCTTAGGTCTAACACTTTAAAATAAATTTAAAATAATTTCTACATTTTATAAATTGCCATTATTTATAAAACAAGATTTCGATATCCAAACGTTGAACCTAATTTAGGTTCAATTCTAGTTATTTTGAATTAAAATTTGGGTCAAGTGAAGCGGGAGCCGGACATTTTCTAAAATTCAATAAAGTAAGGCTTACGATTCGATGATATACTTATGATGATATTTAATATAGAGTAATTCTTATTTTCCAACCAATCAACCTATTCTTTCTTATTAAAAGTCAATTAACATATTAAAAGTCAGCTACCATATTTTAAACCAAGATTTCGGTATCCAAACGTTGAACCTAATTTAGGTTCAACTCTGGTTATTTTGAACCTAAAATTTGGTCAAGTGAAGTGGGTGCAGACATTTTCTAAAATTCAGTAGAGCAAGGCTTACGATTCGATGATATATTTATGATGATATTTAATATAGAGTAATTCTCATTTTCGACCGATAAACTATTCTTTTTTATTACGTTTTTAAAGTATTCTATTGTATTAAAAGTCAGCTACCATATTTTAAATCAAGATTCGGTATCCAAACGTTGAACCTAATCTCTGGTTATTTTGAACCTAAAATTTGGGTCAAATGAAGCAGGAGCCAGATATTTTCTAAATTCAGTAGAGCAAGGCTTATGATTCGATGACATATCTATGATGATATTTAATAGAGTAATTCTTATTTCTAACCGATAAACTATTCTTTTTTATTACTGTTTTAAAAGTCAGTTAACGTATTCTATTGTATTAAAAGTCAGCCACCATATTTTAAATCAAGATTCGGTATCCAAACGTTGAACCTAATCTTTGGTTATTTTGAACCTAAAATTTGGATCAATTGAAGCGGGAGCTTAAAATTCAATAGAGTTAGACTTGAAATCTTTCGCCTCGCTCCCCTCAGCTCCAGCCAATTAGGAAAATATTGCTTAAATTAATTTATATTACTCTTTTATTTAAGTTAGCATAAATAACACACTATGAGAAGTAAATTAATGTGCTAAATTAATTTTGCTTTAACTAATAAAAACAATAAAACTGTTTACAGCATATAGAGGTATCTATCAATAATATGTACCAGGAGAAGAGAAGTCTCAAGCTATATCGCAAAATTAAAAAGAAGATCCAGGATATACAACATCAAAATATAGCTAGTGAATGTCTTTAGAAGACACCATATCGCCTAATCCAGGACTGCTGTTAAACCAAGCACTAATATTGAGAATTGTACGGACAGTTCTTAGTAACAATAAGGATTGTATAAGTTCACAGGTCACTGCCAAAATCCAAAATTCAGAGGGGTCCTAAAATTCTAGGTCAGAAAACGTTGGAGTACATCAGAATCCTGGTCGCATTGTTTTATTTTGTCTTAGATCATTAAAAAGTTTATCATATCCATTCATCAAGTAAAAAATGCCTAGCTGATTATTTTGTTATAGATCTGCTGATCACTAGGTTAAATGCCGGTCTAAATCTGACGCATCCGGCCTGGAAACGGCCATCCTGTAAAAAATAAAATCCATAGCGCTAAACCTAAAGTTGAACAGACAATCAGTAATATTGGCTTATATAAACTTTGAAATTTTTATGCACATTTTATTAGAGCTGATTAGCTTATTTTACATATGAGCTTTTAATAATATTTACAAGTCACTCTCGTTATAGTGAACTCTCGATATAGTGAAGATTGGCTATAGTAAAGAATTTTTTTAGAACAGAATTATTATTACTATAATAAAAGCTCTCGATATGGTGAATCTCTCATAAATGATTTTACCAATTATCAATTGGGAAATTCTATTTTCACCTGGGTTAAAGTCACCCAATATATAATTATATTATATTATACAGTATAACAAACTAAAGATTCTATAAATTGATTAGTTAGTGGTTAAGGTAGATAAGTTTAAATTATATTATGCGAATTTATATTATTTAGTATAATAAAATTATAAATCGGGCGCGTGAAAATAGAATTTCCCTTATCAAATATAACAATTACAAAATTTTCCCTTTTTGCCTAAATTTTTTTTCAAAAATTCTTTCCCTTTTTCTTTTATTGCTATCCTAATCTTAAATTTAATCTATCTAAAACTCATCAATTTTATCCATTTTTAAAAACATAATATGATTATTTAATATTTGCATGCTCTGTATCCTGGCTCAATATTTAGTAGCAAAAATTTTTGATTTAAATATTAATTGTTATTTATATTTAAAGTATTCAAAAAAAGTTTATACTACAAATTTAAGCAAGTATCCAAGGAGTACGCAAAATATTAAATAATTTTTTTTTAGTATCAATTATTTTGAAAATAGTAATCAAAGCTTTTATTCACTTTTAATTAATCTATTAGCTAAAACACTTTTCTATTAGAAAAAGAAATCTTTTAGCAAACTTTTAAATATAACCTCCTATATGTATATATTATTCGGAGGCTTAAAAATCCATCCACCTACTTGCCAATTAATCAACAGTAAGCTTATGGATAGTGCAAATTTACTTAATTAAGCCATAATTAATTAGCTAGCAGTAAGGTATGTACGCTTGATTGCACTCTCTTTAGAAGCAGATTTGCATATTTCTTTAAGTAATATCACAGGTCGAATGCATGACTATCGGGATATGCCTATATAACCCTATTATTATACTGATATGCATATTGGGATAATATAAAAAGGATGATATCAGTAAAATAACAGATATCAGTATTAGGGCAATATAAAGGTAAGATATCAGATATAAAATAATATACTTTTGTTTACTAATATTATTCTGATATAAATATCGGGTTACTATAGAAGGGATAATAATGGTAAACTAACAGAAGCCGGCATCAAAGCAGGATATAGGCATATAAAAGGGCAAATAGCTGTATATAGTTTTTCTTCTTTTTATTATTCCGATATTCAACTTACACATTAATAGTATAATATAAGGATAT
>QKWP01000176.1:0-22436 GCA_003550325.1 Gigaspora rosea | reverse complement strand
GATGACAGTACGTGCTTTGTTTTGATGCTATATAAGAAAACAAAAAAAAAACGCGTTGTAATACATGTATATACACTCTTCTCTATTTCTCTCCAAAGGTAATAAAAAATAACAGTTTCTAGTTTTTTTCTATACAAGAAGCACTTACTATATCACTTTGAAATGCAAAGTCTTCACATTATCCAACATGAGTCTCTCACATGCCTCAAGTATTTCTCGTTTATCTTCAAGTGTTTCTCGTTTATCAGTAACCGTCGAAAGAAGAAAAAATAAAAAAATTGAAAAATCGAACGAAAGAGGTAATAAATTAATGATGTTACATACTGGACATATATATATATATTTGTAGCACATATGCATGTCAGGCGTGATTCTACATATATATCGGTGCAGTAGCTTTTTTACATACTAGATGACTTCTTTTTTTTTTGGTTTGTAGGTGATGAATTAAAAGAATTAAGAAATCAAATAAAGAATCTGTGTGACAAAATCGATAATTTTATGAAAAAAAGGGCCCGTTCTTTAGAAACTGATAGCAATAGTGACAGCTACAATAGCAACAGCAACAACAGCAACAATAGCAACAATAGCAACAACAATTACAACAGCAACAAATACAGCAGAAATGTCTAACAGCCGTAGAGTTACAAAAAGGTGCCGGGAACTCTCTCTGAGCAAAAAAAAATTATTAAAAGTATATATTATTGTATCATTTTTGATGAAAAAATAGTACTTTTTTTAATTTGCTAAATAAATATCAGCAATTATACTATTTAACTTAATCTATATAGATATCGGTATTTTATATTAATGATCTATCTATTTGTTCGAATTTATTAATATAGAACGATATCATAATTTCACTAACTGGGTTAGAACAATCTAATCAACCTGACCCATCTAAGCATTGGATTGACTTTAAGGATGTGTTTCTTCAAGATGCATTTAAAACAGTAAAACGAGACGTAAAAAGATATCAGATAGAAGACTATCATATTTTGAAAATAATAAAGGAACGGCACAGACATCAAAGGGAAAAATATCGCAAACAGTCAAGATCGTGCGAGGATGCATAAGAACGGAAGAATGGAATTAGTAAGCCTTTTTTTTTAGATTATTTATATAAATATCGGTACTGTCTTATATATTTTTTAATTATATAATTTATAGAAAGTTAAACGATGAAAGAAGGGGTTTAACCAACTTCAAGAAACTGATAATGAACATTTTAATAACCTTCTTCCTGTTGATATTTCAAAAAATCAAGCATTAAGGGACATTAAAAAAATAATGGAAATTAGAGCCTATCATAGTGATGAATCTTCAGAAATTAATGATGATGCAGTCAATGAAGAATGTCGACTAGGAATTTTAACATTATGAAAAAGAAAAAGACAGGCACAACTACGTCGTTAAAGTGGTAAATAAAAAATGGCATTCTGCTAGAGTAACTATTTCTGCATTAAATATTAGTTCAAAATTTTTTAGATAAATATCAGTACTAAATATTTTTTTAGTTAAAAGAAATCTTGATGGCGTGCGAAATTATTTCTGCAACAAAAAACACAAACAAAATAAAAAGACGTTGTTGGGAAAGTGCTAATGTCAACTGCAGTGCTTCACCACCACCTAGGACCCCCGAATAGTATATTTCACGCTCATACAATGTGAGGCCTGGTAGTGCACCTGATATTAATTTCCCTGCAGTATCTTCTGATAATTCCCCTTCGCCTAGTAATTCCCCATCGCCTAGAAATTCCCCATCGCCTAGAAATTTTCCAATGCCTAGAAATTCTCCAACGCCTAGAAATTCTCTAACGCCTAGAAATTCGCCTGTGAAAATGCTTGCTAATTCTCCTTCAAAAGAATCTGGTAATTCTCTTGCCCCCAAAAAAATCTGGTAATGCCGCTGCTGCCTCTAGTTCTGGTACTTCTCCTCTATTCCAAAAAAAATCAGATAATACACATGCTCCTAAAAAAAAATCTAGAAATGCCACTGCTTCTGTATCAAGATCTGGTAATGCATTTACTATAAATTCTAATAACTATTTCTTGTAGTAACTGGTACAATCTGATTTTTTTTTGTTATAAATCGTGAAGCAGTTATCACTAGTAATGATGCTGATAATGCCAATAAGGGCAAAGCCGTTAGTAAAGGTAAATATATAATATATTTGTTGTTGTAACTAGTATATGAATTATTATGTTAATTAAATTTTCATTTCTTCGATACCTCATATGCAAATATAGAATTTTATAACAATTCACAAGGTATTAATTATATTGTTCAGTGATATTTTTGTATTACTGATATTTGATTTATTTTAATCGTTTACGCTGGTGTTTATTATTTATTTATTTACAATTTAGAATCCACCGAGCATGATCATGATAGTCATATCTTTAGGTCTGCAAGACCACGTTATAGTAGAGGTCGTTCAAATCATAATGGTGGTTTTAGAACTAGCAAAAAAGTAAAAAATTAAATAATTGTTTTTTATATGTTTAATTATAATATATAAATGTATAATATTCTGCATAATAAATAAAAATAATATATTTTATTAAAATTGCATATTTATAAAAAAGCAAGTGGCAGTTAATAAGATAATAAATAGTTATTGGATGTGTAGCATCCAATAACAGTTTTATTTGGCAGGAGAAATGAGAATACTATGATCTGAAGGATCACGGGATGATCATTTTGGATGACAAATAAAAGAAGTATCTGGCTTTGAATTTAATGTGCTAACCTGGGTCCCGAAGGGGCTCAGGTTGTCAAGCACATTAAATTCAAAGCCAGATACGCTGTTATTGGATGCGAAACATTCAATAACGGATTTATTTTTCTTTTTCTGTTATACCGTGAGTTTGTGTGAGTCTATTTGGTGTATAACAACTGTTATACGACCCACATTTACTATGAAAAAGAAAAATAATGTATATTATAAATATTGTTTGTGTATGAAGTATACGTATTCACCAAAAATTGGTAACGTAACCGGATATAAAAAATAAAATATCAGTTTCTTATAATATCCTGATATTCATCTTTAATTATCCCGATATTCATATTTAATTATCCCGATATTCTATGTAAACTGGATTATATAAAAATGAATATCGGGATGTTATAAATAAATAAAGGATTAGTATCAGGATATTAATAGATACCCTTTATTTGTCTTATATTTATCTTATCTGTTGTACTGATATCCATCCTTTATGTTACCATACATTCGCCAAAAAACTGTAGCAAACCAGATTAAAAGTGGATACATTATGGATTGATATCATAACATAAAGAGGTGCCCTTTATTCAGCTGATATTTATTTTGATCTACCGATATTTATCTTCTATATTTTCAATATATGCAGCAAAACGGATATATAATTATCATATAAAGGATTAGTATCAGGATATTAATAGATACCCTTTATTTGTCTTATATTTATCTTATATGTTGTACTGATATCCATCCTTTATGTTACCATACATCCGCCAAAAAACTGTAGCAAACCAGATTAAAAGTGGATACATAATAGATAGATATCGGGATGATAAAGGGATCCCGATATGTATCCTTTATATATTTATTGAACCTGTCATATGAACACATCCTAATAGTAAATACTTATCGTGGCAGATTAAAATGAAATAAGGGAAATGTGAAATAGTTAAGCCACCGAAAAATACAAATTTTAGAGATGCATTTTATAGCATTTTTAAGTGTTAGAGGTAGTGTTTAGGTAGGTTTATATTAAGTAAGTATAAGTGTGTTTACTAGTGATGGGTAAATCATGGACTTCTCAAAAATCTGCGTAGAAACATGATCCGCGGGATAAACGGGTTTCAAATTTTTCTTATTTTTTGAATATTGCGGAATGGTGGCCAAATTTCATCGGAATATTTCGTGTCTCCAAGCACTCTATCAATAAGTAATTAGGAATTGGTCCATTTATGTTAATGCAGACAGATAATCTCATATTAAAATCCTGCGCGGGATTTAAACACCCTCCTCACGCGTTACGCATCTTAATCTGCAACATTTATTTATGTGCGTGAGTTGTTATTTTCGTTAATAGCACATTAAGTTAGACTAATCTTTTAGTTTAGTTGAATAAGGAATTTTATGCGGTAAAATTTAACAGAAATTTTTTTTGTTAAAACGTTAAAGGTGTTCTCCAAAGCAAAATGTTATCCAATTTTTTAAAAAGCTTTTGACTTTACGTCATACAAGATTACATCGGATCTTGCGACCTACATATAAAAATATCGGAACGAAAACGTGAGAGTATGACATATTTCGAGTGTCCTCTTTCCGAAAACCTTAGATCTGGTTGGTTCGCATGACTTATTCATCATCATAGTTGATTTTTCACGTATACACATTTCATCAAGTCTTATATCCTATAGTCCTACGTTTCATGTGCTTTTTACTTGTGAATTAAGGTTTCTAAAATCCTATTCTAATTTAACGTAACTAGCACTATTTGATCACATGGAAATCATGCAAACCAGACCCGAATATGTGGTCTGTGTCTTGAAAATGACCTTACTGGACTATGTAGATTTTATGAATAAAAATTCAAATTTTTAGTCATCCAATAATCCAATTCAAATAATTGTTTTTTTTTTTTTATTTTGTAGAACTCACTAAGCTCTACAAAATAATAAAAAGTTTATTTGAATTGGATTACTGGATGGCTAGAAATTTAAATGTTTATCCATAAAATTTACATAATCCCGTAAGGTCATTTTCAAGGCACAGACCCCATATGAATATATACATAGGTTGTATTATAAATGCTGTAACAAATGATAGGTGAAGCATGATTTTTTAGGCATAAATATCGGTAATCCAATGCAAGTTTTCATATGCATTGACTAGGTCTTCAGTTATTTTTCTTTTTGTTTCGCTAGATTTTTATTGGGTTGTTTAAATGATAACTGCTGATTATCAAAGACGAGAGTGAAAGAATTTTTAATCATTTCTAAATACATAGTAATCACTAGTTACATTTCATACAATTGACTTAAGTCAACAGATCGAAAAGATTTTCATGGGATATGTTGTACACTTCAGTTAACTAGAATTAGTAATTAATTCTAATCGGGAATACTTTATGCTGACGCCTTGGGAGAGTGCACATGAAGTCAGATAAGTAAAATTAATCGAATGGAATATTAAGAATACCATTGTCAGGGGGCAAGTATAAGAAAATGCATGTGACAGGCAGACCAGCAGCTATCTCTGATAGAAGCAATTCGCAAAAAAAAGGTTGGTAAACATACCAGAAGAATGGCACGAAAAGTTATTTCCAATGGGCATATTGATTGTATCGAATAAATAAATTTACAGACTTTATCGTGATTGCGAATGGAGATTTGGAAAAGATTTTTAAATATTAATGGTGAGACAGTGAATTAGAAGTTGCTCTTAAATGTCTTAAAATTGATACAAGCGTCGATAAAAGAAAAATTAAAGATTTTATTAATAAGTTTAAACTATTGAGAAGCGTTTCTAATCATCAAAACATTATTTCATTCTATGGAGTAACGAAAAATAATAATGGATATTATAATATGGCTCTATATTTCACTGACGACGGAGCTTTATAGAATAATGTTAAAAAATTTTAATGAACGATAAGTTATACATTCTAAGAAAGTAGCGCTCGGACTTTTATTTTTACATGATATAATATTATCCATAAATAAAATACTTCGTTTTAAAATTTAAGAATGACCTAGGTAAATTTGAAATCGATCTAATTGTGAAATGACGCAGAACATATGCACTTAGATAGGTTCATTATAGGACCCTTTCAGCGGTTCAGACTTTTTTCAGCAGTGCGGTATTATAATACATAAACCAAATAACGTTATATTAAGGTGAATATTGTCTGTACTAATGTGCCATAAAACCTTTTTTCTAAGTTATTAGGATATTGATACATAGCAAAAAAAGTCTAGGACAGCAAAAATATACAATACTGCCCATAGTACATACTTAATATGCGACAAATAGGTGATATAATAAATAGTTTGTGATAAGTAGCATGTATCTCAAAAATTGATTCAGCGCAAATTCCTATTGAAAGAAAAGCAACTATATTAGAATTTAGAATTTTTGCACTAAAAAAAATTTAGAAGATTACGTGTTTATTCCATATGCATTAAGACTATGGTTGTTAAAAGTTGATTATTTGTTTAACGTCAATATTTGACAAGGAAGAATTAAAGGATTTAAACAAACATATATGCATATAGAATTTGATTAAATCACATTTGTCAATTTTTGTCAATTTTTAACCACATTATTACTCACATTGCGATTGGCTTGTTTATTTTCAGTAACAGCTAGCCAAGAGGAGAAGATGACTCTGTTCAGCTTTAAATGGCCTAATGACGCTAATTCTCGAAGAGTCCGATAAAACTTAACTTTTTTTCGCACGTCTACTTAATACAATATCGTGTATTTATATATTTGATATGCATATTACCTCGAGTACTTTATCAATGCGTTTTTATCAATTAAAAATTCTGTCTGTGCATATTAAAGCTGCAATATCGCGTATTATTATCATAATCGTATATTTAACAATCTCATAACATAGTTGCAAACAAGTAAAATAATTTTTTAAAAATAAATATTTTGCGAAATAACAACATGCGATTTATGAATGCCTGTGGCATGGGACATTCGGTAATCTCCGAATATTTAATAAGTTTTGCTGATACACAATTAATTAATGTAAATATTAATTTAAATATCAGGTGATTTTATCAAAGAGTTTTCTGCAATGTAGCTACGTTTTTACTGTGATAGGATGCTAAAATTAAAATACCATTCTGAGCAATCCTTAATTTTAAGATTAAATAATTTCATTCATATCAGGTTTGCTTTAAGAAATTTAAAATGAGTTTAACAAGTAATCAATTTCAACAATTTCAAATATATATTGTCGAAAAATATATTAGTTGTTATAAACATCGAATTAATTGAAAATAAGACATTTAAAAGAGAATATTGTGCTATATTTAAAAATAAAAATCATTGTTATATTAAAATCATTTAAGATTTTGGTCTGGTCGTTAAAAAAATTATTAATGAGATAATTTGCTACGTTTACATCAAATCACGTTTGGCATTAAATTATCATCTATTATATGTAGATTATATCACAGAATCATAATTCATATTTTGGTCTCTTTACTTATAAAGTGATTTTATGTTGACTATTAAATATAGGCCATATATATATTGATGTATATAAAGGAGATTCAAGTGCAATACCTTATATGTTGATTTATGAACGCGCCAACGGTAGAACTTTGAGATCACAACATCTTCATGGAATGATATGATTAAATTCTCATTTCAAATTGCGAGTGTCAAAGAGGTAGTTAATTTTGGATTGGTAAGATTTGGATTATGATCATGAAACAGTACTGTAATTTGTGTCCTTTTGTTGTTAATTAAAGCATATATTTTTTCAATAAGTATTTGATGATATGGGGAGAAATTTTCTAAGTAAAAGTTTTTTAAACTTTGAATTAAAATATATCTCAATAACTACTAAAGTTTTTTTTTGTATTTTAATTATATCATATGTAGTTATAAAAATTAAAATAAAAAATTTATTTAATTTGATTTAGTAGCTATTGAACCATTTTAATTTAAAATTTAAAAAAAGTGGTAAAAGATTTTACCCCTTTCTACAGACGAGCCCCTATATGTTTATACATAAATAAAAATATAAAACTTGAGGACTATGGACTTTCAAATAGATTAAAAGGACAAGCTGTTAAATATCGAAATCTAAGTTTTTGTAAAAATAGAATGATGACATCCTTATGAAAGAAATATACAACAACAGTTTATTTACCGACAATGTTATCTACCCTATAGATAAATATATTAATATCTATAAAGATATAATACAAATTTTTTGACGAATTCAATTGGCATGATGTTTTATGTCGTATTGATAACAGGTTTTTATAATGATCAATAATAGATTGTCTGCTAAATGAATCCGGAAATTCAGACCATTGTTTTAATTTAAAATCATTGATTTTTAATTGTAATCAAAATATAAACAGTCATGATTAGAAATTACTAATCATAGAATTCCTTTATAATGCAAAATCAATGATATATTATTCCATACCACTACAAGAATCACCTATGCACATAAATAAATCATTCAACATAGAACCAACTGCAGATTTAAATAAAAAATTAGAACCCAAATAATGCAAATGTTTTGAATAATCGTGGAATAGCTATCAGCTCAAAACGGCGAAACTTTCTCAAATTATCAAGATAATACAACCGTACACGTAAATTCATTAGAAATTACAGCCTTATTTTTACTTTATTTACCTTAAATAATAAATTCAAATATTTCAACGCAAGTCTATAACAATCTTGAGAATATGAGAAACGAAGTATATGAACGTTTTCGGCAAAAAAAATTTCTCGAGGCATTAAAATTTTGAGAAAATTATCGAAAACCACTAAGCACATTCGAAGGTTAAGAAAGCGCTTCAACTTGGGTTCTTTCTTTTAATGGAAGTAGATTGGAAATTTTAAACGAGATAATCAATGCACTTTGCAAGAACACCATTCTTTTTTGAATTTTAGTAATAATAATCTTGAATCAAAAGGAGGAAAAAAGAATTAGCAAATGCATTTTGCAAGGCACCACACTGACTTCTCTGAATCTTAATATAAATAATCTTGGATGAAAAGCATTAGCATACGCACTTTGCAAGAACACCATGCTGACTTCTTTGGACCTTAGTCTTAATAATCTTGAATCAGAAGGAGGAAAAGAATTGGCAGATGAGCTTTGCAAGCACATTACGCTGACTTCTTTGAATCTTAGTGATAATGAACTAGGACCAGAATGAGGAAAAGCTTTAGCAAAAATACTTTGCAAGAAACTATGCTGACTTCTTTGGACCTTGTTGACAATGAACCTGGATTAGAAAGTGGAAAAGCATAAGCAGCTGCTCTTTGCAAGAACTCTACGTTGATCTTTATTATATTCAACTTAGATCATAAGAGGAAGTGCATTAGCAAATGCATTTTGCAAGAACGCCACGCCGACTTCTTTGAATCTTACCAGGAATAATCTTGGATCAGCAGAAGTAAAAGCATTAGCACATGCACTTAACAAGAATGTCACACTGACTTTATTGGATTTTAGTTTTGGAATGAATTTGGCCAGAAAGAAAAACATTAGCATGTGCATTTTTTAAGGACGACACGCTGACTTCTTTGAGTCTTGATTGTAATAGTTTTGGATCAGAGGAGGAAAAGCGTTAGCAGATGCACTTTGCAAGAACAATATCTTGAGAGACTTGTATCTTCATTTGGATAAATTTTGATCAAAGGAAGAAAAACATTGGCTGATGCATGTTGCAAGATCATCACACTAACTTCTTTGAATCTCTGTTGTATAATAAACTTGTATTTGAAGGAGAAAAGGTATTAGGAAATACACATTGCAGGAACATCACGTTAGTTACTTTGATTCTTTAAATCGTCATTTTGAACCTGAGTATTAGTAAATGCATTTTGCAAGAACACCACTTTAACTTTTTGAATCTTGCAGTAATGATATTGGCTTTAAATTTAAATCAATCAATTCAAATATTAAACTAATACAATAAAAAAATATAGTTATTGGATTCAAAGCAGCTAATAACAATAGTTAGAAGTAATAGCAAATCATCTAATTAGAGAGATGATATGTGTTTTTTTAAATCGTACTTATGATAAAGATTTCCTAAAAATCTTTTATTGGTATCGCTTTGTTTGCAACCCTTGGTCGACCATATACAGTATATATTATGAAATATATCTTGAAAATAAATTTCTTTTAAAAAATTTATACAATATTTAAGGTATATATATATATAATATATCTGCTGAAAACTGAGCAATCCAATTTAACAGTAATATACTGTATTCCATTTTTCCCGACTTCACCGACGGTGATTTCACCGACTTTTAATGATACTCATCAATTTTTCGACTAGTATAACTAGCTCGACCCTAAAATAAATTTAGATACAGTTTAAAATACATTTTATTCGTGATCATAGTAGTTTTTTTCAACATATAATCTGTTTTAAAATTCCATGAATGAAAGGCTGTCTAAATTTTACTAAAAGCTGTATCTAAGCAGAATTTATTAATATAAGCCTCACTTAATATACAGCGATTGGTTTGTCTAGTATGATTTTTCTTGCAAATGCTTAAATACAATCAATTTGTTTAAATATACAGTAATCAAAACTGAGATATGTGTTTTCATTCATTCATGAAAAAGATATATCACAGGGAATCGCAAAGGTCGTAAACTGATAACTGATAAATATAATCAGCGTCTTAGAATTTATTTTTATTTGTTAAAAACGATTAAAACCAAATTTAACATATGAAAAATAAAGTCGATTCCAAACTATGATTCTTATCAATGCGACAATATCACGTGAATCATGCATTGATGTCATTCGTTTACTAGCATTAACAAAATCGGCCTAAACTACCCTAATGCTAACCTTAACTTGGGCCAAATGATTAATCATGTGGTGATCACCACAAAGATATCACTGAGTTTGCAGCTCTTGAAACTACCTTAAAACGAACTCTAAAAAATGCTAAAAAAAATGCTCCCAAAAATTTGTATTTTTCGGTGGCTTGTCTATTTTACACCTGATTTCATTATAATCTGTCAATTATTATACGTGAATAAATAAGTACTTGTTATTGGTCATGTTGTTGATGATAACTGATTATTCACTAGGATACTGTTTTTATGACGTGGCCGAAGGTTACGTCATAATGCGGTATCTGCTGTGAAGAAATCAGCGATTATCGTTAACAACATGACCCAATAACTACATTATTGTACATTTCTGACGTAAGCACCTAGCCATTTTCTGCATCTTATTGGGTCATTTCTAAACGTGATACACAAATTTTGTTCACCTCCGATAGGAGGTGAACAAAGTTTGTGTATCATGTATTAGAATTGACCCAATAACATGCATGAAAATGGCTAGGTGCTCACATAAGAAGTGTACAATAATAACATATAATTGTCTGGTGTATGAACAAGTTGAACAAGACACGAATTTTCCGCTCGAGCCATAACCCAACCTGATCAAAGCACTTAACTTTATAGAAATACGATGCCGATGATTATTTTTTTTTTTATGTTCTGTGATAACCATCAGAAATCATTGAAGGCCCAAAGGCCTCTGCTTATTTAACTATGCTAAATAAACCTTATGTATTCAAATATAACTTACATGTGCACAGCATACGAATAGTACCAAGGTAAAACCGGACTTCGGGATTTTTATAACTTACTGGAATTCAATTATTCAGATTTTTCAAGAGTTGAGTCCGGATAGTTATAAGTTTAAAAGCTCAAAGTAGAGTTTTCTTCTGGAGTTTCTCATATAGTTATTAAAAACTATACTATTTAGAGTGGCAATAATCTCTTACGTACCAAAGGGTCGACCTGTATAAGATGCTTGTGGTGAATTAGTAATCTAATTTACTGAATTCGTATAGTATGATTTTCTATTTATTCACGCTTATAAATGATTGTTAGCGCTTGGTGTTACTCTAAATTACTTTTTCTGGTAAATTTTAGTTTATTTTTGGTAATTGATTTTTATTGACTTAACTTTTTTGGAAATTTTGGGTTTCACAAATTTAAACCGATTGTAGTCTATTCTCTGCGCTTGCGCTTGCGAATGAGATTGCGCTTGCGTAAGAGCAGTGCATGCGAAGCGCTGCGCAAGCTCAAGCGCTCTCAAAATTTTTCGCTTACCGAACATTGGTTGTATATATAGAATAAATTGCGATTAAAAAGGAGGTCCGATTATTCTAAAATGCACGAATAAAATAATGTATATCTTAATTACTAAATATAAGACAATTACCTAACCTTAATTGGTAAAAAAATATGAGATAGTTTCATAAATAACGATTATAAGGAAATCCGTTATCATTAAAATGCATAAATAAATTAACAAAAATATTGCATATAATTACCAAATAAAAACAACCACCTAACCTTTATTAGACAAAAATTAATTATTATAATTTAGTTTAAAAATACTATTCATTAATATGTATTTACTATTTTTTTCACTTATTGATATTTTAAAACATGCACGCCTCATGAACATTAACACTATGAAATTACCGAAAGTAGAGTTCCAATCCATAAACATCCAGTGTTGTAAACTTTTTTAATTGTTATTTTCCTTTTGTGTAATTCTGCCCCGTACATAGTTAGGATATTTTGCCCTGAACAAAGTGTTTCTTTTTATAAGATAGGTAGTAGTTTCGGACCCCAAATCTAAGTTCTGGGCCACGAACAATGATTTGGAACCATAGATCCTGGTCTGGGACCAAAATAGTTCGAAGCTTAAGATAGTGGTCTTGAACTTTTTATATTCAAAATGCATAAATACAATGCTTGAGTAAATAAAAAGGGCATAATTCATTTTACTCAAACAAAACAATTTCGTAATTCTCACCAATAATCAATAACCCAATCTAACCTTAAAACCTGATTTATCCCAATTTAGCATAAAACCATACCATCCTACTTTGCATCTGGAATTTCGCCGATTCTGAATCAGCCACCTAGCCCAAATTCAGATTAAGATAATTAACCTTAAACCTCGCAGCGCATACATAACTATTACTCATTGTTATTCGATATGTAAAACAATGCCATCTAACTCAGATATCCGAATTAAAAAAACAGATATCCAGTGTTATGTTCAATTTTTTTTTTGAATTTCTTATTTTGATATAGTTTGTGACGCAGTTAGGTGATTAAAGCTTCAATCAAGAGGTTGAAGTTTCAAGTGAGTGATTAAAACTCCAATCGAATGATTAAAGCTCCAATCACGAATTGAAGCTCCAAGTGGGTGATTAAACTCTAATCGAGAGATTAAGCTCCAATATTGATTGAAACTGTTTAACCGTTTAAAAATTGCTCTATAGTTCCAGGCAAATTTACGGCCAAATTAAAACGGTTAAACAGTTAAACAATTAAACGATTAGAAAAATTTTAGGTGGTTCCGATCCCTAAGCTCCAAGTGAGGGATTAAAAAACCCACAGGAATTAAAGATAGATAAGGATGTAGCTTCAGTCTGTGAAGGAAAGAAAGATTATTAAAACGATTGTTAATAATTGTGGATAGTTTTTAGTATTATTGAATAATCTGACATATAAATTTTTCTAATAAAGGGAAACCTATAACCTGTAATTATGTGTGTTAGTTTTTTGATTTAAACCATTTAACCTTAACCACTATTTGTTCACGATCGAAGCTAAACTCCTATAAGCTCTCCCATTGGTTGTAGCACCAGATATAGCTTATCGGATAAATGGATGAAGGAATTGAAACTCTACACTTAACAAGTTACTTAAAGACCAGAAAACAAAACTGAAAAAACCAAATATAAAGAACCTATTCATACCCATAATCGTGATTCTTTTATTAATACTTAACATTACATCACGAATTTCAAAATTAATCGGAACCCAATCACTTAAGATTAAACCAAAATTCTAGTAAAAACTATTAGAAGATCAAA
The DNA here is from genome assembly GCA_003550325.1 of Gigaspora rosea. NCBI lineage: Eukaryota > Fungi > Glomeromycota > Glomeromycetes > Diversisporales > Gigasporaceae > Gigaspora > Gigaspora rosea. The sequence continues at coordinate 8,784 of QKWP01000176.1, read as the reverse complement.
TTTCATTATTACACTAAAACGAAAAAGAATTACAACACAATAAAATAGGAATCAAAAGTTAAATTAACTATTAGCATTTTAGAATGACAACAATATAAAAAAAAAATCTGGATAACTAAACTCCCAGCGCATGGGCAGGCGCATGACTTGTTATATGAATATAATGACTTAAAAATGAGATAAATCGTGTAAATACAAATGCAATAAACTTAAATTATTTATTTAAGCATATAGATTAAGAATCTTTATATTAGCGATTAAATGTGAATGAAATAAGATTTAATGATATTTATTTATAATGAAAATTATCCATGAATTCATATAGTTTATATTAAATATATACTTTGATTAATAAAAGATATTTGTACCTGTCGAATTACATTAATGAATTATTTACATTATTTACATGTTTTGGTTTGCTTTGGTCTATGTCTAGTTGTTTTGAACTGGCCTATTCCTTATGCAAGGCTTTAACCCAAGCCCTTCTAGTTCTATACCATCGTCATATTTTCCTGGTTTATCTTATTTTCTATACTGTCTTGACCCTTTCCAGCCCTTGTTTTGGACTTTCGTTTTAAGATCTGATCATTTTAGACTATATCTAATCCAAACAAATAAACCTAATGACGAATTGAATAAATACAATATTGGTTCAGAACTATACCACAATAAGAACCTAACAATATTCTTGTGGCTTAAGGTTTACACATTATCGTTACTACGTAATCATGATAAATCACGGGTTTCTAAAAACTGGGACAATATTTCACATAAGATTTTCAGGGCAAGGGACCTATAGTATATATGTAGATCAATTTTAATATGATCTACGTGTACTATAAGATTTTATATAGAAATTAAACACATGTCCCTGATAAAACTTTTTAGAACTTTCATAATCGTGAAATTCTAGAACTCGTAATATTTGAAAAAATGATTTCATATGATTACAACGTGATTACTATTAGAAATGATCTACGTTCACCCTACCCTTAAATGAGACTAGTTTAAATGTAAAATTAGAACTTATTAATAATGTCAATCAGGATTTAATTTTTTTTCTCCCATACAACCAGTTAAGCTAAGGACATATTTTTTTAGCGTTAGGCCAATTTGTTTAATTTAGTAACAATTGACGTTATATATGATTCATTGATTTTATCTTGAAGCACCGATCATCAGGTAAGGTAAAAGACTATCACGATGAAAAAAAAGATCATCTTTTTTTATCAACATTTAGCATTATTAGAATTACTTCATTTAGCGTAGTACTGGTGCACGATCTCTATCACTAGTCAATCACATTGAGATTGATTTTGAGAGCCCTTAGAAATAAGATGATCTTAAATAGATTGCAATTAGCTGTATTTGACTAAAGCTGTTGTGCAAACCACGATGAATACGGTAATTGAAATATGATCTTAATTATATAAAGGTTAAATTCCGCTAATCTGCGCGATATCGCACAATCAATCAAACAAGACATTGTTAAATTGTTTTAAATACTTTGATTAATAAATGGAAGTTATATTCACCAGCTGAATAAAAATTAAATAAGAAATTAATAATAACAATTATCCGGCAAACTCATATGATTATGAAATTATTTCTTGTTATTTTTTTCATGTATTACGATGTAAACAAATTTATTCAAATTAAATCACCCTACGAATCATGATTATAAATTGCCGGATAACACTTTTATTGGGCGAAATTAGCGAATACTGTAATTTGACAAATGATTGGATACAAGCACATGCTAATTTGCCAAATTACTGCTATTCACCAATTTTTGCCTAATAATGTATGCATATCCGGAAAATTATTATACTTATGTAATTGGTGAATGGCCAATCCATTATCAATTTAAGCGAATGCTAAAAAGGCGGATGAAAATCCTCAGAATGTTCCTATTAAATATTAGCAACAAAGAAGTGATTGGTCTATTTCACAGTACAACGCCTTTATCTCAATGGTTGTGCTGTTCTCGATTCGCGATTATTTTTGGCTTATCAATAAATGTGTTACTATGCTCGAAGTGTATATTTTTGCTTGCAAAATGATGACATTTGTTCAAACTTTGCAGATCGCAACCCACGCTTGATTATCATGATATCATATTTTAGTAAGAATTCAATGCAAATAAAACATAGTGTCACGATTTTGAAAGTGGATCGACGACATATTATGAGGAAAGAATTATCGCATGTTTATTTAGTAATCCATGCCTATTTTAGAGTGGTATTTTTCGCCTCATTACAATAGATAATAATGTTACTTCTAATATATATACATTAATATAATAAATTAAAGGAGTGCCTATTTCCGCCACGGGTTACATAAAATTTTATTTTTTTAATATCTAGCCATCCTATACCCTTACATGTTATTTATCTATAAAAAAAGAGGTGTTGTTTTTGGAACTACATTAAATTAGGGTTCTTTTTTAGGACTTTATTTTTTATTCTGCATTCTACGTGTCATTAATCTATAAAAAAGTGGGACATTTGAAATACCATTATTTTTAGGACTCTATTTTTACTCTATACTCTTATATCATATATTTATTAATTAGTAGTCCGCGGTTAAAGGGAACAAATTTCATAGTAAAAATCGACGGGCATGTGACTATTACCTTATATAGTAAGTGGAACGTCATGTGCTTCAATTCATAAGAAAAAACTCTATAGTAAACAATTGAAAAATACTCGTATCTTATGATCTATCAAACCGATTTTTGATGATTTTACTACCATTAGAATCACAAGAATTTGCTCTACAACTTTCAATTAAGCAATAAGAAAGAGTTACTTAATAAAAAAATTACTTTTATATGTAAGCAAGCACCATTCGCACACTATAGAAATTTACTATTAAATTCCGCCGTGATTTATTATAAAATGTCGATCATTTTATACCCTTTATCTGCGATCTTCCACTTAATTTATATATTTAGGGTTAGGTCTTTTTTATATATTATCTACCTAAAGAGTATAAGATAAAGAAGGACCTATTTTTTATAGATTAATGACATGTAGAGTGCAGAATAAAATAAGTTCCTAAAAAGAACTTAATTTTAATATAGTATTTTTTTATAGATTAATATTATATAGAGATGTAGAATAAAAAAATAGGACTTAAAAAAGAACTTATTTTTAATATAGCACAAAAAACTTCGTTTTTTGTAGATTAATGATAAGTAGGGTACAAGATAATAATTAGAGTTCTATATTTAATATAGTTCTTACTTTTTTATAGATCAATAACATGTAGAATTGTAAAATAAATTAAATATTAAAAATAGAAATTTTTATGAAATCTATAGTAGAAATAGCAGATACTATAATAGAAATAGTAATTTCTTAAATTAATTAAAGATTATAATTAATACAGTATTTTATTTAATTAATACAATTTTTTAAAACAAATTTATATATTATAATTTTAAGTAATTTAAGTCTCTATTTATTTATTATCATGATAAAGATAATTTTAAAATCCAACAATCTTGCTATACAATAGAATCTTCTAGCTCTAGTACTCAAAAGATATAATTGAATTTTTACTGTTTTGACAAGCATTGCTGTATATTCTTGAAAATAAGCTACTTTGAAAATAATCTACTTTCTTGATTTTTTAAAAATTTTTATAGAGAAATTGCTAGCAGTTGCTATATATTAAAGTCGAATTTTACTAATTAAATATCAAAAGTGCCATTATTGTTATATAAAGTTATTTAGAACATCAAAATATACCTATATCAAAATTAGCATTATTTGGAAAACTTTTAATTAGTACAGTCACCTCTATCTAATCTAAGCCTCTCTAATCTGAACACTATTAAGGATAGAGTGAAGACCCCAAAATATACATAGATAGGTCAGGTATGAGTTTGCTTATTTTTGAGGTTTTTTATGCAGATTATTTCTATTTATAGTAATTTTTTGCTTATTTTTGAAGTTTTTTCTGCAGATTTTTTCTTTTTTAGTAACCCTATAATTAATCTGACCTATCTATGTATATTTTGGGTCCTATAGAGTGTACAAATTTCAATTTCATATAAAATTGATTGTTGATCAATTTTGTTTTTATAATTTCATATGATTTACATGTAAACATCATATGATTTGACTAATTAGAATCAAGCAATTATTTGTAAAACCTACAAAAACTATATAGCATTCTACAAAAATTTAATTATACTGTATATAAAGTTAATTTTTTTTAAAGCAATAGATATTGTGCATCATTATTATTATAAACAAACTATTTAAAACTATATTAAAACTAAATTTGATATATTATATAAATTTTATACAAATTGGTCAGGATGTTAAAAAGATTTATCAAAAGCATTTTTAATTTACTATATAAAAATCAAATATATTATGTAGATCATATAAAAAATAATCTACATTCCCTACTTTTAAATTTTTTCTAAACTGAACAAATCTTCTAAAATATTTGTAAATTTGATTATAGAGTCAAATCCGCTAATAATAACTCTTTGAGAACTAAACCTAAAAAATTTTTTATATATAAAAATCTTTAAAGAATATTTTTAATAAAATAGAGAGAGTTGACTATATATATAGTAATTTTTTGAAAAATTTAACAATTCAAAAATAAGGCTATTTGATATTAATTTTTCAGTTAATATCATCTTCTAGCTAAAGTCTCCCCCATCATCTCCTGAACATAATAGCTAATCAAAATGCTTGATGACTCTTGCCTGTTGCCTGATTTATTTCTACTAATAAAATTGCTCACATTTGTTTATTTTTATAAGTTTGCTTTATATATTCATTTCATTTTACTCTCTCTATCCTCCTAAGAGTTCTAGAAAAGTGATATTAACCAAAAAAATTAACTTCAAAGAGCCTAAGCTTTCTAATTTTTTTGTATAACATTTTATCCAAAAATAGTAGCTTATTTTTGAAATATAGATCAATTTCAAATTTTTGTTTCTTCAAAATAGATTAGAACTAACTTTGATAAAGTGATCTATAAAACAGATTCTTATTGGATTTTTTAATATTAATATAATTTTTCTACTATTTGGAGGATTTATTATAAAAATAATTAGATAAAAAAATTTTTTAAATATTGTTTATAGTATAAAAAAATCCAAAAAATTTTCAATATATAAAGTATAAGACAAAAATAGTTTTTCTATCTTTTTTTTAGAGTTGCATTATTAGAACTCTTATTAGAAAAAGTTATAGTCTTTAGAAGAAGTATTTGATAATTTGGTAAAATAAAGATCTGAGCTTTATCAAACTTTAACATATATCAAAAAAAATCTAAAAGTATAATAATATTCATATTAATACAATCGTAAAGTTTGGCTTTTAGTCTAAAAATGAAAAATAAAACAGACTTTTTTTTAATCTCCAATCTGCAATATTGTAGTTGTATTAGTATAGGTTTATATATAATAGAATTGCAAAGGTTTTAAAATTAAATAAAAATATATAAAAGAAGACAAGTTAATTCAAAAAGGTTGGTTATAGGCCTATGTGAATAAAATATATTTCAAAAGTAATATAGCCAAATATAAAAGTTAGCTTATTAATTTAGTTCCTGTTTGAAATAATATATAAATTTCTAGATTTTATTATAATTATCTTTATTAATTGTATTGTTTTTAGGTTTTGAATAATAGGAAATTATGTAGGTTCTTTTATTAGTGAGAATAATACTTGTTGACTTAGATTTTATATACTGTATAATTATTAAGAAATTGCTAATTATAGGGCTAAATATAATTTTATTTATTTTCAAAATAAGAATTTTACAATAAAGTTTATCTATAACTATAGAAAAGCCAGTTTATTTATAACTTTTTGCTTCTTATTTTTCACAATTTACTATATTAATGAAATAAAATAATTGCTTTTTTTACAATTACTAAACATAAACTAGAAAATCAGAATCTGATATAGGTCCTAAGTGAAAATAAACAATATGAATATTTAATTTATAATAGTGAACATTTGTAATAGTCTATTAATCAATTGTTACACTGACTACAGATCACTACAGGAACTATTGTTACAAGCGACTATAGCCTTCTATATAGTACTTGCAACACAGCACACAGCGACAGGGTCAGAGAAGATATGAAGCGGTGTGGAAGTGGAATATTACTTCACTAGAGTGGTTCAGGTTATATTTATTAATTAACAAGAGTATAATTTATTTAGCAAAAATATATTTTATTAATTTAGATAATAATATTTAAGAGTTACAATTATTTAAGTATTGGGGGAGGAGAAAGGGATGTCTGAGTCTAAGCTAAAAGCTTTTGAGTAGAAGGTCAGAAAGCTAGGGTTTATATATCTTTTTAGGAATACATTCGTGTAAAAGTATAAAAGATAAAAGTATAGTAATAAAGTATAAAAGTTTAAAAGTATAAAAGTATAAAGGTATAAAAGTATAAAGGTATAAAGGTATAAAGGTATAAAGGTATAAAGGTATAAAGGTATAAAGGTATAAAGGTATAAAGGTATAAAGGATCCTTCTATATTATTCTGTGTCTCAACTATGTTACGCTAAACTATTCTTAGAATGTTCTAGATTTTTAATAATGAAAAACCTATTCTATAACACTATTAATCCTTAAATTTTATTAGTCATTGCTAACTAATATTGTATAAATGTGCATTCAAGTTTACAATAACAGGTAAGTTCTAATCAACTCTTTCTGTTTATCCCTCATACCAAAAATTTTAAGAAGACTGGCCTACGAAAACTTTCCATTTAACATATAAAATAGTAAACTGGTTCTACCAAATAAAGCCTGCAGTGAGTGGTACTTGTTGTTTAGAGGTAAAGTTTATAAACTACCTTCTAACAAGCTTAGAATTTATTACTTACCATTAGTGGGCCTCTTGTTTGGCACTATCGAGCAAAGATGTAGTGGGCACTGACCTAGAGTTTAGTTTTGAGCTGTGTTATTATGCTAAGCATAACTCATACCAACTCTTTTACATTTGGTACTTATTTCCAGCCTTTCCTCATTGCCTTTTGAAATTTTTAAAATTTTTGCCAAAAAGTGGAGAATTCAGCTTACCCCTCCAAAAGGTTGGCATTGTTTACTCCCTTAATCAGGAAAGCATCTACTAAATCAGAGATGGGTCACGAGAGGAAGATGATGTGGGCTTGGTACTGCAAAAAGGGGGTAAATCGACAAAACAAACGATCTTCAAAAAATCAATTTTTATATTCATATGGGCTAATCCAAAGAATTGCTGATATCTTTTGATCTATGGGTCTGTTTTGAATGATTTAGCTATCAAAATGTTCATCTTGATGAGACAAACATTTGGATAGCTAAATTATTCAAAATGGGCCTGTAGATCAAGAGATATCAGCAATTCTTTGAATTAGCCAATATGTATAAATTATAAGAAAATACCAACTTTAAAGAGCTATACTACAAAATTTTATTAATATAACTGCTTTTGTGTTTTAAGTAAAAAATGTTCCAAATCTTACTTTAAATTGATTTGTATAAAAAAATTATTTTTGAAAAATTGTCAATTTACTCCCTTTTTGTAGCACCAAGCCCATGTATTCTAGTAAACAAACACGTGAGATTAAATGGAGAAAACTCAAATGAAAATTTCTTTCTAGAATATTCTATAAACGTAGGTTGATTTTTTTTTATGTCTTCCACATATATATAAATATAGTACTTGGTTAAAGCTAAGCTAAGGCTTTGCGCAGTCTATATAAGTTTTAAATTAGTTCTATGAACTATGTTAGTTTAGTTGTTTTTAGATTTCTTTCTACCTTGCACCATTTTTGTTTTCTTCTTTTTTGTTTTCTTTATCTCTTCTCCTTCATATTATGTTTATTTGGTTGTCACTTTAGGTTTGATAGTGTTACCCCCTTTTAGTACTATCCTTTTATTTTTGTTAAAATCCTTGTTCTTGTGAATAGTGAATATCTGGCCACTATCTAAAAAGTTAGATAAGGAAGATTGGGAAAGAAAGTTAGCAAGCTTGGTAAAAGGTGCTGTTTAGCTAGCAAAATGAAAGAAGGTTAGAAGACATTTTGTGCTTGTCATAAAAGGAAAAAGTTTCTTTTATAGTACTTTTAGTAGTCGACGAGCAGTCTGTTTTCAGATAGAAGCAGTGTGGCAGGTTGCACTTAGGTATCCAGAAACTTAGGTTCTGACTGGATAGCCAGATGATGCTAAACTTGAGTATTGAGTAATATTAGTACGTACAAATGATATAATTGCAATAGCTTAATAAAGTATTAGCATTGCTGCTTTATGTTCAAAAAAAAAACAACAGGTAAGTTCTTTCTATGCTTCAGACAATAATAAACAAAACACAGTAATGAGTAGATACAAATATAATAATAGTAAAGTTATTGTATAAAGATTGGTAATAACAAGAGAAATAAGGTAAAAATATAGAAATATTATTACTATAAAGAATATAGTACTTAAAGCTGATACTTAAATCTCAATCAGATGTAATTCCTAATTTTGGAGTTGAACAAATCAAATCTCTAAAAGATATCAAGAGTTGTCAAAATTTTTGATTTATACTAGTGTTACAGTACCAGAAGCCTTCTTTAATTCCAATAGAGTAACAATCAAACGGCTCCTGAGATCCCTTACTTTGGGCGTGAAGCGGTGTGCAAGAGGAAAGCATAGTTTCTTTTATGTCTATAAGAAACTACACATTTCTCTGAGGCAGTTCGGTATAAAACAACAAGAGATAATACACAGTTTATTAATTTAACAAGAGGGCTATTCCAAGGTGT
>QKWP01000175.1:420987-457602 GCA_003550325.1 Gigaspora rosea | reverse complement strand
CATTAGAATATCAGTTTATATCGTAAGCCGATATTTAGTTGTTATATCAACCTTAATAATATTGGCCTTTTTTTGGTTTATATTTTAAAAAATTAATATGTCAACAAGATATCTGATTGCAGATATTTATATGGTTATATTAATTAGCCGAATATCTTTTACCCGATTTTATAATGTTTGGTTTGTTACATATTGCCTATAATCTTCTCAATATCGGCCTATCATATTAAAAAATTTTGACCAGTGATTCTAACTCTAACCACAAGGCAAAAAGCATCTATAAAACTACTAACAAAAAAAATTTGTCTAAAGTTAGTATAAAGATAGTTAAATTTATTATATATTGTAGTTAGAGTTAAGGTTGGAATTAGGATCACCTTTTTAATATAGTTAGAAGGTCTTTTATATATAGATATTAAAATGCAATTTATACAACATATAGACATATATTGAATTAGCCCACTCTAACAAACTGGCAATACTATTATAGCATTCAATGGTTTTAATTATGTAGTATAGATTGATTGTTTATATAATTTTTAGAAATTTTAAAAAATTTGTTATATACTAAGATCACATGGATTTAAGCATCTTCTTTAATATTATTTATTATTTATATATTTATTATTTTTATTACATATTTGTTATTTATTTATTGTGGCAGATTATAATGAAATCCAGATTAAAATAAAACTATTATAAAATCTCAAAAACTAAATTTTTTTGGGATACATTTTTTAGAGTTAGGGGTTTAGGGTTAGAGCTAGTTTTAAAAAAAATTATAATAAACAAGTATTAGTAGGGTTTAGAAGGCTAGCAGATTAAGTAAAAAATATAGATTTCATATTATATAATAATTCTCCACTGCTTTGGCGCATTTTTTATGATCCCCTTTTGGTAAGGGTTCAAGAGCCAGCTGAATTGGGTTATTATATTAGTACCCTAGAACCTAGGCTAGGACCAGGAGTTCATATACAAAAAAAAAGAGATTAAGGTAGCTGTGGTAGCTTACACAGATGATACTACTTGGTTGGCGCCAAACAAGCAAATTATGGAAAAGACGCTGTTAATAGCAAATGAGTTCTTTTAGATCAATGATATTCAAATTAATGTCAAAAAGTCAAATTTGATTGTTTTCAATCCAAAAACCAAAGTAGAAGAAGTATTACTTTTGGTGGTGAATCTATTGTCGAGGAAAAGCCACATAGTATAACAAGATTGCTAGGTATTTGGTTGAACAGCAGATTGAACTAAAGACAAATATTCTTAAAAGCTAAAGAAATAATGCAACAGACAGTACAAACATTGAGATGGAAAAGGTTGACAGCCAGCCAATTGGTGTATATCAACAACATGTACATTATTCCTAAACTATGTTATTTGCTTCAACTCTCAAGAATATCAAAAGTGCTGATTAACAAAATTTATCAGCTGATTATTAGGTTAGCAAAGAATAAACTTAAACTCCAGATTACGATACCTAATTATGTGGTAACATACAAAAATATTGGAAACTTTTGAACTTTAGAGGCTGAATTACTAAATAAGTAAATTACTAGCATCCACAATCGATTAAATGATGAAAGTCAGATCAGTACAATTACGGAAATTAGAATTGAGCAAGGTCACAAATTGGCTAGCTTGGTGGAGGACTTCGGACTCCATAATGTTGATAATCCAAATCTTTTTGAAAAGCTATGGAAATTTAATCAAACTATGTAGGTGTTGTTAAGAGCAAAAAAAATTAATATCTCTATTAGAGCGTCACAAGATAGCTAGATGCTATATGGTAGTGGTATAGCAATCCGCAGTTTGCTTAGAGATAAAATAGTAATCAAATATGCCAGGGTACTGGCGGCTCTTGACCTGTTTTTTCTGGGCCAACTTCTCAATAGACAAGGAAATGTACTCATCTCATAGAGCCAATATATGCGGTCGAAAAACAAATCGAATAGAGGAAGAATACCTCAATGGTTTAAGAATATTGAGGAAATGGTCCTTGCAAATTCTTTCACAAGAAAAGTTAGACAGAAATTTCAAATTTTAGAAGCATATGGGCTGATTTATGGAATTGCCAATAACTTTTGATATACTAATCTATTTTTGAATAATTTTATTACCAAAATGTTGGCCTCGATGAGACGGTTCTAATGAATCCAAAATCATCAAAATCCAATCACAGGATCCCAAGATAATTAAGCTTTGTATAATTTTACTATTAACTTTTACTATGTAGACAATCAACGTATGGATTGGTTTTACTATGTAGACAATCAACGTATGGATTGGTTTTCATATATGAAAACCAATCCATACGTTGATTGTCTACATAGTAAAAGTTAATGTAAAATTATACAAAATCTTAATTATCTTGGGATCCTGTGATTGGATTTTGATGATTTTGGATTCATTAGAACTGTCTCATCGAGACCAACATTTTGGTAACAAAATTATTCAAAAATAGATTAGTATATCAAAAGTTATTGGCAATTCCATAAATCAGCCCATATGGGAAATAAATTGGCGCCCGTAATTAAATGAAAGGAGATTTCATTAGATAAGAGGAAAAAAGAATGGGTACTGATGAAGAATGGAGAGAGCAAAAAGATATACAAAGAGTAGTTGGGAAAAAAGAAAAGAAAGTGCTATTAGAAGAAGGGTCGTCTGTCAATAAGGAGGAGAATAAAATTAGACTAGTAGTGAATCGAGCAAATAAGGCAGATAAGGTGCAGATGCAATGAATTCCGAAAGAAGGAATTTTCATAGCAATTTAGGGTGTCAAAACACAAGAGAGTGATTGGGTTTTTGATATATTGACGGATATAATCAAAAGCTTATTAAAGAAGGGAGTAGTTAAGAAGGAAAAAGTAAATAAAATCTCTAACGCAAGCCTGACAGCAGTAATAAGTATAGATAGAATAGAAGTAGAACTGATAAAAAGACAGAAGTTTAGTTATTATTGTAAGAATCTGCTACTAGAGCAGTTAAATAGAAATATTAGTGTAGCAGAAAAGTCATTAGTATTTTATATGGATGGTTTATTGTACAAGAGAATTTCAGAAAATGGAATGAGTTATAAGCAAGGTTTAGGATGGGTACAGGTTGGTAAAAACAGAAAAGAAATGATCCAGAAGGGGAACCTCAGTATACAAGGATGGCCTTTTTCGACAAGGACTGAATTTGCAGCAATCTGGGTAGTCTTATTATTGTCTCCACAAGACAGTGAGGTCAAAATTTATACTGACAGTACAGCTGCAATCCTAGGAATCAATGGGAGTGAAAGGCACAGATCGAATAAAGAGTAGCTACATCGGAAGAACTATAATTTGTTACTCAAGATTCTTGACACAAAACGAATTAAAAATTTAAAGGTGGAGATGGTTAAAGTCAAAGGACATAGTAATGATTATTGAAACGATAGAGTAGATGTACTAGTGAAAGAAGACCAAATAGCCCCTTTTCTTGTAGTACAGAATACGGAACTAAGCTCAAGAATTAGATACAATATGTACTGGCAAGACAATCTTGTTGAGATGCTAGTGCGAAAGGTTATAAAAGAAATTGAGGACACTATGATAGTAGCAGATTGGAGAATGCTAAGCGTTTATAGTTGGCTAGAAAAGAAAGACTACCACCGTACATGGGCATGGGAAGATCTATGGAGAAGAATTAAAAAGCAAAGTGGCGTGAGATGTACCTCAATGTATAAAGGAAGGAAACTCAATTTCTTGATCAAGTGTTTGCACAGTAAGCTTCCGACCCTTAGTGATCTTAAGATAACACGTCCTGATCTCTATAAAGATGATATATGTAAAGTATGTGAAAAAGATGCCAAGGAAACTCAGGAACATTTGGCAGTATGTGAAGCTAGGAGACACGGTGGCAAAAGATTGAGGAGACAGTTGTCAAATTCATACTTGCACTTCTAAATGAAAATAAAGAAGAAATAAAGTTTCAATACAGCAGCTCCATGATTCTCTTTTTGGTGCCAATACACAGAAAAAAAAGAAAGAAGAGAAGGCCTTATAAGGGGCTTATATAAGACTTGTACTAAAGAAGACCTATTTAAGTTAGGCTTACAAGTAATGACGTAAAATTGATCTTGTGGTATTTTTCTCTTATGGCATGGGATTATTTTCATGAAATAATCTGGAGAGAGAGATGCGTTAAAATAGTAGAATGGAAACAAAAAGAAGGAATCCAGCGGATGCACAAAAGAAACTGACAGAGAAAAAAGGCTCCGTTTTCAAGAAGTATTGTTGAAAAGAAGAGGCAGAAGAGAGACCCTAATTCAAGACATGCAGAAAACTCTACTAATAAAAGTGAAAGGAATATCAAAGAATTAAAAAGAAGGAGGATAAAGCAGAATCAAGGTTTTTACAATTTGTGCATGTCGGTAATAGGTGATAGAATATTATTCAGTAGAAAGCCATTTTGGTGTGGCACTTAGGCTGGTTTAATACAGCCCCTAGTTTCTGAATAATTTTAAACTAGTGCGGTAGGTAGCACTTGGGCACCTTAGGATAGCCAGGTGATGTCAGGCTTGCAAATTAGAAGTAAACAATATTAATGTAGTAATATACTTAGTATCTTAATAAAGTACTGGTGAACCTGCCAAAGTGAAAAAAAAAATTTTATATAATAATCTGTGATATTTATTGCCAGATACTACAATATTTAATAGTTGTTGCTTTATATATGCTCTAATTGATCATACTATCATAATGCATCTGCTATCACAAATATGATTAATTGGTCTTGATTATTGCACATGATATCGGTCCAATCTTAATATTTATAATTGTATTATCTAAGAGAGTGATATCAATGATTAATAAAAGAAAAAAGCTATAAAAAATGCAAGACATAATTGTATTATCTAAGAGAGTAATATCAATAATTAATAAAAGAAAAAAGCTATAAAAAATGCAAGACAAAAAACTTGATAATAGCAGATTTTAGCTGTATAAAATCTATTTTACAACTATAAAATTTTCTTAAAACCCCGAATACTTTATAATAATCAACTATTTCAATTATAATAATATAAATATTTTGCAAAAGAGAGAGATAAAAAATTATTACCAAAAAAAAATATAGCAATTCTATTGGTCAAAAAATACAAAAAATGGTAAAAGCTGATACTGCAACTTGATTGTCAAAACTGATTCTGTCAAAACTGATAACCTTTCATAACTAATAAAAAGTTGATCCACCATATTGGTTCCATAATTTAAATCTGATAACCTGTCATTTCTGATAACCGATACTCCAAATATTTAAGAGTCTCTAAGAGTTCTATAAGATATCAGATTTGTAAGGTAAAATAATCGATTAATTGGCTCAAATCTGATTTTGTGTAACTGAATATGTATGAATAAATATAATTTGGCCAATTATATTTAGATAGGATCATGTGACCATTAGAATATTAGTATTTTTAAATCTGATAACCTCTCAAAGCTGATACAAAACCTTTATACCATGCATACTGGTTTTGACAGAATGTACTGTATATTTAAAATTTTAAAATATAAAAAGTATATTATATTAAGCAAAGAATCAAATTAGTGTAGTACAAAATTTTTTATTTTATCAAATAAATTATTAATTACTGATTTGGATAAAATTAGCACAATTTCTATATTAGAATTTGGGGCAAAATTTCTATAAATATTAACTATATGCTAGAATCTGAGCAGAGTACAATAAAAAGTATTTTTTTTATTAAGTTAACAACAAAGCCAATTGATTAAAAGTTTTAGAGCTCACTGAGACACATCTAATAGTGGTTAGATCATCCAAATTATCCCAGTGAATACCGAAATATCACTAAAAAAACTATTGACCAATTATATAAAATTCTATATTGTTTATATAGAAATTTTATATAGTTGGACAATCATTTTTTAGTGATATCTCAATATCCACTAGGCCAATTTGGATGATCTAACCACCATTAGATGCGTCTCAGTAAGCTCTACAACTTTTAATTAATAATTTTGGTTGTTAACATAATAAAAAAATACTTTCATTGGACTCTGTTCAACTTCAAGCATATGATAAAAATCTATATTGTACTTATTCCCAAAATTTACTATTGTCCCAATATAGTAATTCTGCAGATCTTATCCGGATCATCAATTAAAATAATATATTTTTATTAATCATATTACTAACTACTTTTAATAAATTAATAAAAATAAAAAGTATTTTGTAAAAATAAAAATTTATTAATAACTATTTGAGGTATGAACCTTTTTGCATCAGACCATATTTAAGAAATATCATAGATAAGCAGATTGTCATTAAGTATTGAAATTGTTTAACCGCACAAAATTTACTTCATAATTTAACCCCAAATATTAAAGCCAGTTGGTTAAATTATTAGACACTATTAAATGATTAATTATTAAAATTTTTATTTTTATTTTATTTTATTTTATTTTTTTTTTTAGCCGATTTCAATTCCCAATTGTAAAAATTAAATAAACTTTTAAATCAAACAATATTAAAAAAAATGTGAATACATTAAAGAAATTAAATTAAGCAGCGACATTTGGGCGCGCATAAATACTACCGTAAACGGCCGTATGCAAGACCCCTATTACTAAACCCATCAAAATTTACAATAATCAAATGCGGTTTTTTTAGAATGAAAAATATGCAATTTTTTTTCTAATGGCAAAAAGCTTTCCACCATATACTAGATCCGGGCTAATATTGGGTTTTAATGTTGGTGAACCCGGGTCTTTTATACGACAGTATACGGTAGTATTTAAAATTTAACATTTAATATATAAATATTATAGATTTTATTGACCAATCTAAATTAATTATACTACAATTAACCAATCATAATTGATTATATAATCATTAAATTTGGCAGTTTTGTAAAAATAGTTATTTCGTTTCTCAATTATTTGTGTTAAAATGATAGAACCAAATTAATAAAGCAAACACATGTATTAGTTTATGTGTTAGGTATATGGGATCTAAATACTTGCTTGTTGATTTATACTTAATTTTAACAGTATTTAGTGTTATTTAAGATTTGTATAAAAATGGCTTATTAATAATCATAACAGCATATAAAATTAATAAAATAAGCATGTATTACGTCGAAAAATATTTCTATCCTTGACTTATATATAATAGAAACCTTAAAAAGAATATATTGTGATCGTTAAATTTAAATCTTAGCAGGAACATTGTCTCCTACATTGACAACCAACGCCAGATCCTCTACATTCGCAATAAAATGAGTGTTGTTGAAAATGATATATAGACTGTGTACCAACACCCGAACCAGATGAAATGTTTGATTTGTCACTATCTATTTCATCTTCACCAATTTTCAAATCTTGTTGCATAAGCTCCAATAAAGAATCAAACATGCTTTGTGGATGTATCATTGAAACAGCGGTATTTGTCAAGCAAGATTTAGTTGAGTCGATTTGTTTTCCCCATATTTTTTGAAGAGAGGCTTTTTTTCTAAATATTTTTTCATGTAGCGCATGAAATTGGCAAGATGATAAAGATTCAGATTCTTGATATGATATTGGAATTGTAGTATCACACATCATGTTATGGTCTAAGTTGTGAACATTATTAGAATATTTTTGAGAATATTGGCAGGTACATTTTAATGAAGTCATCCTTGAATTGCTTTTATTGATTTGAAAATTTGATGAGTTACTCGATTAAAAACTACGTGGATGAAACTCACTTTTATACCAAACAAAGATTAAATAGCTTAAAATTTATAAACACACAACATAATTTCTCAATATATATATTCTTTAAATATTTAAGAAGATCTCTCATGTCAAAAATTAAGCTATTCCCTCATATCGTTAATGAGATTTACTAATTAACCCATTTGGCTTAACAATGCTGATCAACGTCATTCTTTTTTGATTTTAACCTTTTTAAATGACGATAGGGATGACTTAATGGGGTAATATAGAATCGATATCTATCTATCACCCAACAAGACTGTATCTACTTTAGCTAACTGCTTAAATTTTTATCCAAACATTTAACAAAACCTGTACAATATTAAAAAGTTCTAAAGAAGTTTTTGTTTTTAATGGCTTTTTTTTTCAAGCTATTAATATATATTATTAATAGTAATTAATCTATAAAATGCCTTAAAGGTTACAGAATCCTTTTTTTAGATCATTTAGAATCTTAAATTTCAAACATGATCCAACATTTCTCGAAAAAAAGTTAAACGAAGGACCGATAATTTGCTATAGGATTATTCAGATCTACTAAAATTTACTTATGACAACACGAGCAGATAACACATGACGAAAAATCTATGTGAAAGTGACCAACTGAAAATAACTGAAAACTTCGGAATTTTACTAGAGCTCAATAATTTGGTATAGTATCGGATGTATCGGATGTATCGGATAATGACAAACATAGATGTAATTCATGGATTATTTGAGACCAAATTAAATGTTGATCTTTGCTTCACAAAGAAACCTAGAGTTTTAATAATTTAAATATAATTTTTATGCTTATACTTTTTTATTATGCATCGTTTAAAAGATAACAGAATACCATTTTAAGAAGCGGAAACCGTTGAGATTCGGAGGGAAGCTTCATATTTATTTATTTATTAACTTATTTTGCTCGTTTTTCTTTTACTCGTGTTTTTGACTTTTTTTATCCTTTTCACATGTGAATGTTGTTATCGACACATCTGCGCTTTTTGGATAATTCCAGAATTTCATGGAAATAAATTAATTCGAATTATTAATTTACAATTAAAAATTAGCAAACATGACAACAATGACAACTGGGACATAACTAAACTCCTTTATTGTAATAAATATCAGAATTATTGAATTTTCGGTATGAATACCAAATTATGTTAAATTACAATATTATCTTTTACACTTTTTCGCGTATATCGCATGTAAAAGCACCTGATGTGATAAGTAAACCAAGTCGTCCATTCTTGGAGATAGTGATGGGCGATTACTTATCGATTAGATTAGTATTAATAGCAATTACTAATGAGAATCGATAACAAATGTTAATCTCATATTTGTGTCAGTGATACTGAGGTACGTATTTCTAATCGTGATGTAATGATTACATAATTAATAATGATAATCTCTATTTAATAAATTTTTTAAATAATATTCATTAATATTAAGTAATCGTATATAATCAATTTAGCCATCTCTACTTGGAGAACACATGGTTTTCTTTCCTTTTAAATTTTTGTTTACTTGGCGAGACCCTTATACGCTATAATAACGTGTGAAAGACTTGCCAAATATTAATTTCCGGATGTTCAATGAATATCAGAATATCCGAATACCATAAATCTAGAAATTGTCGTAAGCAGTAAAAACCCTTTTTCAATAGAACATCATGACTTTGGTTGATAATTTATATATTACAAATTGAAGTCACTCAATTACTATCCTTTCTATTCCGCAGACAGTCCGACTCCAATCTAACTTATAAACCTTTCTAAAAATGCAATTACATATACAAAAAAGTTAATTCTGAGCAACTTTAATTAATAGCTTAAAACAGGACATTTATAAGAAGTTAGATTCTGTTTACAGTTTTGATTCTAAAAATTTCCCGAGACTAATTCGATAAGTTCCCTAGTCAGTATCATAAAGTTACCAGCATCGACCAGGCATCAGAAACTTGCACATAGAAAACCTGTGACAGATTACTCTTAACCTTAACTAAAGATTTGCAGCTTTTATTAAGTAAAAATCGAGAATCACATGATCATAGTTGCCAAATTTCGTTAGTACTCTCAAAATTGTAGAGCATATTACGTAATTACCTAGACGATAATATTGGTCAAATGTAGCATAGCGGGCTTTATTATGATTGGCTGATTTTCGAAGATCATCTCATCACAATAAAGTTTTAAAAGTAACGATTTGTTGTCACAAAATGAATTCAGGGGAATTCTTGAAGCTTACGATAAAAAAAAAAATTTAGAGACTGCACCTTCGGATCTACAACATACCAAAGTACTTCGGTAAATGACAAAGTAATTCGGAAGTTAGATGAAAGGTATGTTTAGGTGTTTCAGTTTAGTCTATAATGTATTAAACTTGGTAACTATAATAGTCATTTCAAAAGATTTACAACTCTAATCAATTTTCTAAGCAGATACGTACTGTAGTACCGTAAATCGTCGGATACAAGACCCGGTTCGGTTACGTTTCACCAATTTTAAACCCCTTAATAGACCCGGGTATAGTACATGGCCGAGAGTTTATTATAGTTTAAAAATTTAAGATGCATACACACTTTGCGTTTATAACATGCAATCTAGATTTTTAAAAAGAACCACTTTTAATTAAAGAAAATCCTGCGATCTGCGCCCGGGTATAGTACATAGTGAGTCTACTGTCTAGAGGGATCTTGTATCCGGCGATTTACGGTAAAAAGATTAGTGACATGAAGCAACAGAAGTATGAGCTATAAGGAGTTAAATATATTGTTACGTCAAAATTATTAAAGCATAGTATTACATCTTTATTAATTTAGAATTAGTTGTATTTATTTAGCATTAATTAACTGTTATTATGAATATATTGCATTTTAAAATAATAGTTTTACATTTGTTTTTTTTATTCTTTTTATAACTGATAATTTGTTTTAATTTGTGTATTAGTATTTTTTTTTAGTAAGCTCTTGGATTTTGTTTGTACTAAAATAATGGTATTAGACCTTGAGTTGTTAGGCTTCACAGTAATATGGTGTCACGGGCAAAAAGTAATGTCGATCCTAAATTTATACTACAGTACTACGCCGCATTTCATTTGACATCCGGCCATGCTTAGCCTTAATGTGGGGGGTGATTTCTGGATTTAGTTCTATCATGCCATTTATCGCCTGATACACATGGCATGTTAAAATCGGATGAGGTAAAATAACGTATGATTAAAGCTTCGCAGTTTCTCTAATATTCAGAAAGTATAAAGTTGGTTCGTTCTTCTTAAGAAAATCGGGGATTATCCATAGTTAATCCAATAAAATATATAATCAACTCAGACTAAATTAATACATAAGCCACTTTTATACTAAATCATCAAGTCAGCCTCTGGCGAACTGCCTTCTTATCATCTTTTGCATCGAATAAATAAACTAGTGCCCATTTCTCCTCGTAACAATGGCTATTAATGCCAATTTGGTTTGTATAGTATTAATAAATATATATATATATATTTATATTATGACAAAATATTTGTCTTGCAAATAATATCAATGAACCAATGATATTTTTATATTATTATAAGTTAATCTACAAAAATTAATCAATTACAATAAAAGTCTGCTATAGGGGTTGGAACCGATTTTATTTTTACAATTCAGATTTAATTTTTCGACTTCAACTTAAACCAGTTTTAACCCGAATTTAAATATACCCAGGTAATTCAGTTTTGCAATTTAATAAACTCATAAAACTGAATCAATTCAAACTTAAAAAAACCCCAGTTTTTGTGGTTGTTTGCCAATTTAATCTGTTAAAAGTAACAGATAGAATTAAAACCTTTATTAATAAAAAATCACTTATATTAATATTTCTGTATGTTTTATGTTTTGAAAACATTAAAAAATGAAAATTTTTATTGCTATGCATTGTTAGAAAAAAAAGAAATTATACTAATTTTATCAGTTAGGACCATAATTTGAACCTAAACCAACTATTGTGAGATCACAAGATTGAAAAAAACCAAGTTTTATTAATTTTGAAGACAATCTATCATTATTAGTCACATTAATTGTTATATGTTTTGAAATATTTTTATTAATTAACTGTATACATTATGACAATATAATCTTAATCCTTTATGTTAATAACTAAATATGGCACACTTTTTAAAAAAAGTACCAAATGATCACAAATTATTATTTCACTCAATAAATCAATTTATGTATCTAAATAAATCACAATAAACCAGGGTTAAATCATAAATGATATTATGATATTGTTATTTGTCACTTTGTCATTTAAAAGGTAAATGACAAATAACAAAAATAGGTTATATTTAAAAATTCAAAGATCCTGTGATTATTAAGGTTTTGTGGTACTTCAGGCAGTTTAAGATTGGTTAAATCCTAAAATACCCAAGTTTTAATATGTTATTTTAAATGAAAAAATAACAAATGATATGTTATTTGTTACTAATTTGTCATTTGTTATAAAAATTTTAAATGACATTGTTATTTGCTATCCCTGCAATAAACACAATTTGAATCTTAAGGCAATTTGTTGATAGCAATAGAGAATAGTTTATATATATTCACTTTTGTTCTATAATATGATCTTACATACCTCAGAATAATACAAATACTATAGCTATATTCCTGGTATTCAATTTTTCAGTTTTATTAAATTCAATAAATCTGGTTTTTATTAAATTTAGTTTTTTAGATTTATTTAGTTTTATTAAATTTGATAAATCCAGTTTTATTAAATCTGAATATAAAATATTTGAATTGGGTTGAACAAGTTTTAAATTTGGGTGCAACAATTCAGTTCTAACCTCTAGTCTGCTATGCCATTAAATGTAACATTATTTGCATTTGAATTTTTGAGTTTTTAAGTTTTGAGTTATACAGAATGTTGATTTCTAAAAAAGAATACAATCTATATATTTATAGCCTTATTTTATTTTGAATATATAAAACAGAACTATACAGAATTAATATAAAAATGTTATTATTGTATAACTATCAATAGAATTAGTTAGGAATGTATCAGATATTAGCTAAGATCAGTTTACTATAGAGCTTCTCTTCACCCTTTCTGAGAAATTTAGTTATTTTGATTGGTTATATGTGTATATTTAGACCTGAGATTTTGTCTACCTCCTCTCTACTCTACAATATTAGCTGATATCTGATACTTCCCTTAAGGTCATAACTAAATATAATCTAATATAATATTAATAATAAAAAATTCAAAAAACAAATATTCATTTTATTAAAAATTATTTATTTTCTAAAAATATATTTAACTAACTCTTTTATAGACTCTAATTCTAATTTAATAATTTTTTAAAAAATTTATTATTATTATGTATGATAATAGTAAATTTTTATAGCAATATTAGAAAAGCTTTAAAGTAGAGACAAATCATGTGAAAGTTATCTAATCAGATTGTAAAAACTTTAAGCCAAATAACAAAAGTATAAAAATTTAAATTTAAATATATTTTGAGCATTATAACAAAAAAGAATTTATTTTATAGTGCTATAGTATTACAGTGCTATAGTACTATAGTGCTATAGCATTTATTATATATAATTTATTATATTTTTTATAAAGAATTATATACATATTTTTATTATTAAGGTCTAGGCCCTATAAAAAAGTGGTTCAGGGTGTAGTACAGGTTGGTATCAGAAATACACAAAATGGCACAGTTGGAGTAATACATACAGACCATTGAATGAAATATCATAGTAAAAAGTGGTACAAAAATTACAATAGAAGGTGCACATTATATTATGTCATATATAATAGTACTTTCATTTTATAGTATCAAAGGTGGTACATATTGGCTCATTTCACAAAGAGCAAAAGATTATTATATGATTATTTTTTAAAAAATTGCGATATCATCCTGTGGGTCGATAGCGTAAATAGTTATGCTCTCAGGTTGCCAAATATAAGGTCGCCAGTTCAACCTCTACTAGCAGACAAAGAAAAACTATCTCGATCATAAGATAGATGGGCTGAACTAGGATGCTAGGACCGCATTTGGAAAAATCTAACCACATTATTCCATGTATGCGTGCTTTATAAGGATGATCTCGGTAAAAATCCAGTTGATAAACTTGGTGAAATTCTGGGTCGAATTAGAATGCCTCCAGTGAAGTTCCGGTGGACGGGTAAGTTACCTTTGCTGAAGTTCCAATGGATGGACAGTATTATCTTTGACAATGTTGATGGATGAACAGTTCCAGTTAAAGCCTTCAGTAGTAAATAGGTCAGCCGGTTAATTCTGATTGGGTAAATAGAATTAGATTACTAGTTATAGTAATAGTATATATAATTAGATCTGTAAGAGACCTGACATTTAAGAAAGGTCCAGTGAATTATAAGATTTAATAAAATTGACGCCATCTGTATCTGTTAGCGACCAAGCTGATGGTTAAAAAAAAAATTGCAATATCTCATAATTTCACTAATAAAACTGCTTTGAGTATTTTAACAAAAAAAATTCTTTTCAAAATTTTATATATGTATAATTAGTTTGTTTATATTATATTGATTGTTGATATAAATTTATGTAATCTATTTGTATATAATTTTTTATTATAGTGGTATTCCTTAAACTATATATTTTAGTATACAAATTCATATACTAAAATTTTTAAAGTTCTAAAAAAAATTTTTTTAATAAAACCTCTATTCTAATTGGTTATAGTGATTTTTATAAACTCAAGTTACATAGCACACTCCACATTCACAGTGTGGAGCACTTCATATAGCCTAAACATCAAGTAAAACTTTAGCTAATGGCCATAAAGTATGAATTGTGAACCAAACTTTGGGCTGCTATATTTCTATAGCATTGTCTCAAAAACCAATTATATTAAGTTGTCATAAAGTATCTATAATCATCTTTAATATTATATTATGAAAGAAACTTATATGTAATGATTGGAAAGAAGTTTGATAAGTATTACGTGCAGGTTTCTTTTTTAGTATTAAATTTGGACATCAAAGTCCTATTATGATCCTATTATAATTTATATTAGATAACTAATTTTTTAAAAATTATAAAAGAAATTTTATAAAATAGAAATTATATAACATTTAATATGTAATGTGCTTTTATTTTAGCTTAAAAAGTAGGTAAAGTCTAATAAAATTTTATGCAATAAGTCTTTAAAAATTTTAGCATACAAATATATACACTATACAGTTTAATAGATAGCACATTAATTCTTATACCAAAACCTGTGCCATTTGTAGTAAAGTGTTGCAAACCCCAAGTTACTAATAGTTCAATTTGTACAGGTTTATAGTCCACTATGGGCCAAGAATCTGTGCCAATTCAACCCTCTTATGTACATAATCCAGGTTTAATCTGTGCTACCAAAACCTGCCTCAATCTATACTTTTATAATACATTTTTCTTATAGGAAATGTGTTCAAAATACTGCAATCTTAGAAATTCTGGTGCATATTTATAATAAAATTTGCAGAATCTGCAGTTAAATGGTATTTTTTTATTGGTCTAAAGATTTTGAACTTGCAAACTTTGTAAAATTTAAGGTGTAGCTTATTGTTAAACTTGAAATAATACTTCGATTGTCTTGCAAATACTTACATAAAGCTACCAAATAATATTGATAGTGCTGGCTAGAGTAGCTGCAAAAATCTGTACAATTATGTGCAGATAAACATTGCAAAACCCCTATAAAAAATCTTTTAGAATTGTAATTATCTATTTTTTTTGTTCAAAAAATCAATATGTTCTGAATATTTAAAAGATATTTATTGGAAATATACATTTTTAACAATAATTTTCAATTAAAAAACTTAATTTTTACTCCTCTATTACTCTCATTGAAATTAGTACAAACATAAACTCCTATTACCTATTCGAAAATTCACAACAATTTTAAAACAACCATATTTGATAGAGCAATATACAATAAACATTCCTATATAAAACATGACATTTATATATACTAAACTAACATCTATCTTTACTGCATATTCTACCCTAATCCAATTATGAACTCAAACCCTAACTCTATACCAGCCCTAATCTTACAATTACATTAATCTAATTAGCTAACCCTAATCCTAAATTATCTACTTTGAAGAACTTATTATCTAAAAAGCCTACTGCCAATAGCGATTAAAAATATAGCAAGGATGCAAGAAACAATTCCAATTAGCAATCTCAGTCAATATCACTAGTATACAATAATATCAAGATCAAATAACTACACCTACAAATGATAAAATAGTAATGAATCAAAAATATAATATAGAATACTATAAAAAAGAAATTGGTTAGTAAAATAAAGTAATATAGGCAAAAAAAAGCAATACTTATCTGAACAATACAACAATATGATGCAATACCAAAAAGTTCAAGCAAAAGAGCAAAAGCAAAGCACCAAAAAGATGAAGCAGTAGCAAAATTAAGTACTAATAAAAGTAAAATCACAGAAAAAATAATATAGCAGCAAATTAAAATACTAGTAAAGTTAAATCCCAACAAAAAAGTAAAAGCAAAGCATCAAAAAAACAAAGCACTAGCACTATTAAAAGTGAAGTTCCAAAAGAACAAAAGCAAAGTACTACTTAATTTACTAGTGAAATGATAATACAAGAAAATCGAAAGCATTAACCAAAACCAACAGTGCATCACCTAAAAAAATAATCATAAATAATATAAACTAGCAAAACTAATATAATAAATGATAGCAATCACAATTTTAACTACAGTATCTAGAAAAATGAACTGATAACAATTATAGTACTAGCAACACTAATGACAAATGACACTATAACAGATCAAAAAAAATTATTTAATATAAAAACATGCACGATCAATTTATGTAACTAGAAATTTGATTACTAGTATTCTTATAAATAAAAAAGATAGCACTATAGTGCTATAGTATTAAGAGTAGGGTAGAACATAGATCATTTTTAATAGTGATTATGTTGCAATTATATAAAATATATAATGCTTTTTTTGTTGTTTGGTAGTACTGATAATTAGATAGTATAGAATTAGTTTTATTAAACAATTATTTTGGCTACTTTTTTTGTTAGTAGAGTTGCTTTCTAAGGTAGTGGCTATAGTTGTTCTTATAGTTAGAGTGAAATTACTCTTTTTAATACAAAGTTTTTGTTAAAATAGTTAATATTATTTAATAATAAAATTGGTAAAATTAGGGTTTCAATTTTAAAATTAATTTAAATTATATCAAAAATTAATTAAAACTAAACTAAATCAAATACAATAATTGTGTTTTAAATTTAATTTATAAACATATTAAAAATATTGAAATTATTATTAAAATTATTGTTGAAATTAAAAAATAAAAAATAAATTTTATCTTTAACTATAATTGTAATTTAGTTGTGTTTGGGTGCTAGCATAATTGTTTTTTTATTTGGTTATACATTTTGGGTTTATTGTTAGTTAATATATATATCTAGTTATTTATTTGTTTGTTAATTATATTTATTTTTATATTTTTATATTTTGTTAATATAAGATTTGATAGTTAATAATTATGCTTCTAATACTTAGCAAAATAGATATATATTTTTGTATTTATATCTATTTTAAAAATTAATATATAGAGCTATCTGGCTTATACTTGTTGTATTTGTTATACTAGATATGACTATCTCTTTATTTATATGAACTAGTGTATTTTTTTGTTTTTTATATATTATTTTATTTATATTATGTTTTTGTTATATATATATAGTATTTAAAGAAGCTATATGAGATTTTTTTTAATAGTTGCTTTGCTTGTAAAAAGAAAGAGAAAGCTTTAGCAAGTATATTATATACTATTCTAGTAGTTTGTCATTGGTATCTAGTATAATATTATATAATTAGCTAGTGTGTTGTATTTGTATAATTTTGGGTAATAGGATATATTATATTGTTGTACTCTATATAATACTATCTAATTAGCTAGTGCATTTGCACTATTTTTACTGGGACTCTAAAATATATATAAATAGATCAGGTTTATTATAAATTACTAAAAATAGAAAGATTTGCAAAAACCTCAAAAATAAGCAAAAAATTACTATAATAGAAAAGATTTGTATAAACCAAAAATAAGCAAATTAATACCTAATCTATTTATTTATATTTTGTGGTCCTTTCCTATTCAATTGGATATAATTAGTGCTCTAGCTATATATTTTGGTACTAGAGTATAGTTTAATATTTTGTTTATTTTTGAATAGTTAATTTAGGGAATTTCTATTTCCACCATGGTATTTTGCTATTTCCACCATGGTTACATGAAATTTTCTATTTTTAGATTTAAAATAATATTGTATATTATAATTTTAACTCTAAAACTAATAAGTAAACCTTCTTTGGCTACTAATTGAAAGTTGTAGAACTCATTTGTCTGATTCTAATGGTAGTTAAATTATCAAAATTGGCCTAGTAGATCCCAAGATACTTGGAATCAAAAAAGAGAACATAAGGATCAGCAAATTCACTATTATCCAATAAATTATTTTTTTAATATATATGAACTCAATTTTGGTTCAAAAACCCAATTTTGGTTCAATTAACCCAACTTGATTAGTTTACCAAAATAAGACTTGTATAATGTTACATGATATTAGCAGTGTGTAACCAAAAATTATTTTTGTGAAAACAATGCACTGGGCCTTTGTATAATGTAAGTGCATATGTACTGCGATTGGATATTGCTAACAGACATTGCTGCTATGCTTCGGACAATTAGTTTTTAGGGTTAGAGTTAGCAAAAATTATTTTTGCAAAAACAATGCACTGGGCTTTATATAATATAAATACATATGTTGTGTAACTAGTATATGTATTGTGATTGGATATTGCTAACAGACATTGCTGCTACACTTCAGACAATTAGTTTTTAGGGTTAGAGTTAATATTAGTATTAAAATTAAAGTTAGAAGTAGGATTGGGTTTATTATTTCAAATACAAAAAATAGAAATTTTGTGTAACTATAGTGAAAATAGCAAAATACCATGGTAGAAATAGCAACTCTCTATTTTTAATTAAATTTTAAAAAATATTTCTTTAATAGTAGAGTGTATGTAGATCATTTTTCCTATAATCTACGTGGTATTTTAGTTTTTTACATAGTAAATAAAAAATGCTTCTAATAAAACTTTTTAACATCTTAACCAATTTGTAACAAATTTATATATTATATAGGTTGATCTAGTTTGTTTATAATAGTAAAATTACGCAATATGTTTTGTTTTAAAAAAATTAACTTCACATATAATTAATATTTCTGAGGTCACTATATGTTTTTTTGTATAGTACAAAGAATTGCTAGTCCTAATTGGTCGAATCACATAATGTTTACATGATATCATATGATGTATTACACAATGTTGATCTACAATCTATTTTATATAAATTTGGAAATGTGTACACCCTATTCTTAAAATAAGTCCATAAAAGTTAAAGCAACTATACAAAAGTACTCATTTCTAACTACTATACCCTTAATAGCCTTCTCTTAGTTTATAGTTTTAACAACTTTTAAGTAGCTATTATTGAACAAAGATATTTATAAAAGATCATAAAATAAAGCAAAAGCTAAAAAATAATCTAAATATTGTTCAACAAACCAACCTTATTTTCTTGTTTATAGAAAGCTATTGGCTTTTGGATTTTTATAAACTTATATAAATTTGGGTACAAAAATTTAAAAACAAACTTAAAAAGCAATAGTAATAAACAAACCCTCCAAATTACTAAAAAAAGTAATATCAATATTTAAAAGTATAATTATTCTTAAAAATTTATAAATATAGCAAATTGGTTAGAAGAATGCAGTAAATTATATAATTTTTTAGTGTTCTACTTTATCATATTCTATATATATAGTAAAATAGCCAAAATATTAAAGCATTTATTATAATGAAAATTATAATATTTAGATTTGAATTTCTCAATAACTATTTATGAAATAAGCTAAAATTTGTACTGTAGATAAATATAATATTGATCTATATTATATTAAATTTCAGCCAAATAGAATTAGTAGTTCTTTTAAAATAAATTATTTTCAAGTAAAATTAATTTTTGATTAATTGAAAATAGTTGCTATATAGTAAAGTCTAAATTTTGCTATATCAATTGATAATTATTGATTAAGTTAACTTGTTAAAATATCAAAATTCATAAACTTCAAAATTTTTATTAAAATTTAAAAAGTTTTATTATTTGACTTTTAATTTTTATGTTTATCAAATATATTTTTTTAAAAAATTTTAATTTTTTCATTGAATGTAAAAATCAAAAGTCAAATAATAAAAAGCTTTCCAATACTTATAAAATTTTAGAATAAGTTTATTTTAATCTTCTTACTTAAGTGACTATAATCAATTTATATAGAAAATTTTGAATTTTACTATATAGTAACTGTTGTCAATCATGGGATCAAAAATGTTTTTAAGTTTTTTTAATATTATAAAAGATAAAATTTGATTGGCCAATAGTCTTATTACTAGGGTTCAGACCTATAAACCCTAATTGGATTATTTACTGTACTTCTTTTATCAACTTTATATATCTTTACCAATATTAAATTACATTTTATAAAGTTACTATAACAATATAGCAGATAGTTTTGTAAAAAAAACTACAACCTAATGCACTATCTTGATATTTAATATAACAATATATACAATACATTATATACTTTACAATACAGTTTATATACCTTTTGAACAATCTACTAGAAAATCAATTATAAATATTTGCAATAGCCATATTACAGTGGCCTACCCTATTATTGTGGACACTTTCAAAAATTTATAAAGAGCTAATTATATAAGGTATCAAGCTAAAAATTAAATTATATATTCTTTAAATCTATACCTTTTAAATAAAAAAAAGTTTAAAAAATTTTATGCTACAGTTTTTAAAATAATTAATTGATGATCCGCCAGTCAACTGATGCATGATCATAGTGTAACGTGACGCAAATTACTATGTAAATCACTTATAGACAAAATGCCACGATCACCCAAGGAAAAATATTTTTCTTACTAAGTTAGTAAGTCATGTCAACTAATTGAAAGTTGTAGAGCTCGTCGAGACGCATCTAACGGTGGTTAGATAATCAAAATCGGCCCAGTAGATGCGGAGATATCGTCGAAAAACGATATAAAATTCTATGTAAACAAACATTTGTTTACATAAAATTTTATATAGTCGCCCAATCGTTTTTTGAAGATTACTCGGCATCTACTGGGCCAATTTTGATGATCTCACCACCATTAGATTCGTTAATGAGCTCTACAATTTTCAATTAATCGGCATGATTCATTAACTTAGTAAAAAAATATTTTTCCTTGGGTGATCGTGGCATTTCTGCTATAATAATCTATATTATAGGTAGAAATGCCACGATCACCCAAGGAAAAATATTTTTTTATTAAGCTAATGAATCATGCCGATTAATTGAAAGTTGTAGAGCTCATTATGACGAATCTAAAGGTGGTGAGATCATCAAAATTGGCCCAGTAGATGCTGAGGTATCTTCAAAAACCGATTGGGCGACTATATAAAATTTTATGTAAACAAATGTTTGTTTACATAGAATTTTATATCGTTTTTCGACGATATCTCCGCATCTACTGGGCCGATTTTGATGATCTAACCACCGTTAGATGCATCTCGACGAGCTCTACAATTTTCAATTAGTCGACATGACTCACTAACTTAGTAAGAAAAATATTTTTCCTTGGGTGATCGTGGCATTTCGTCTATAAGTGATTTACATAGTAATTTGCGTCACGTTACACTATGATCATGCATCAGTTGACTGGCGGATCATTAAGTAAATTTTTAAATTTTTATATTTGACCTGTTTTCTAAATTTTAATATAGTTTTTATAATAAACAGAATTACTAAATATAGTAAAGGGCATGCCATTTATTACGTAATTTTTACTATGGATATATAGTCAGAGGTAGTAATTACATTTATATATTATATTAATCAATTTGAATTAGATAAAATGATCACACCATATATGGGTAGAGGTGGCTACTAAGTAAAAAATATTACATAATAAATGGCATGCCCCTAATAGATAAACTTAAATTTTTTATTAATAAACTAGCAATTTTTTTAAATAAATTTATTTAGTATAACAAAATGCACATATCTTTAAAATTTTATAATTTTTCAAAAAAAATTTAGTTAATTACTATATATAAAGGACGTCTAAAGCAGAGCAGATTCTTATAATATATATTTTAGTGAATTAACTTTAGGGTTAGAGTCATTATAGATTAAAGTTAGGTAGGTTTAAGATAGTTATATATAAAGCAAATTGCCTTTCCGACATTTTTAATTAATCCACTAAGGTAGGTTTAAACTACCGTTTTTTGTATTTTTCAGGTTTTTCACTTTCTGCTTCGCCAAAGATCATCAAATTTCTATAATTTGATTGGTCACATGTCACATGTTTCTACTCCGCTTTAGATGACCCCTATATATAGTAATAAAATCACTATATTTGGTAATTCATATAATTTTGAATTAAAAATTGTATTTTTATATTTAGAAATAATAACTACCTTAAATTTAATTTGTTATACTAAATAATTTTTGCTTATTTTTGAAATTCAATTAGCTTAATAAAAAATTAATTTTTACTATGCAGTTATTTTTTAATTAATTTTTTACAACAATAAAACTGATCAAACATAAAAATCTAAAATTTTATGTTATTTTAAAAACTGTAGTATAAAATTTTTTAAAATTTTTTTTATTTAAAAGGTATAGATTTAAAGAATTTATAATTTAATTTTTAGCTTAATATCTTGTATATTTAGCTCTGTATAAATTTTTAAAAAGTGTCCACAATAATATGGTAGGCTACTGAATAACTATATAGTTCTTTTAGCAATAACTTAGTAATATTATACCAATATCAACTCCAATAGTAGTATAGCAAAATTTTATATAAAAGCAATATATGCTTCTAATGTAACTTTTTAAAATTATAGCAAATGTTTACCAAAATTTTATAGTATATAATTTGAAGTTTATATTTATTATAGTAAAATTTTTAGTCCTATATTATTTAAAAAAACCTGCTTTTGTATATTGGTAAAAAAACTTAGATGAACCCAAATTTTCTTATATTGTACAAAAATTGTTAATTCTAATTGGTTGAACCTATATTGTTTACAATTCTAATTGGTGAATCACCTAATGTGATTACTATTAAAAATGATTTACTTTATTCTACTTTTAACGATAGAGTGTAATGATATCATTTCTATTATGAAACTTATTGTTATGATTATCAGTAACACAAAATTACTAATATTAATATAAAATTAAATATTCTAGATATTTTGTTTACTATCAAAACTGGTTTTAACTTGTTTTGTTCTGTTGCAAAAAAATTTTCCATCACAACTATTGCTAACTTCTTGGCATATTTTTTAAAAAAATTAAATATAAACTATTAAATTTTTTGCATCGAAATGAAATTCAGATATTGAAAATACCGTAAATCTATTTTTTTCGATATAAACAAAATGCATTTTATTTAGCTATAGTAGTAAGTTTATGTATGCTGTGATACATAATACGGCAATTTTACTATTATTGAAAATGATTGATATACACTCTACCCTTAAGGGTAGAGGGTATGTAAATCATTTCTATTAGTAAACAAGTGACAAAAAATATTTTAATGTGAATTTAAAAGTTGCTACATATAAAAATTAATTTTTTACTATATAAATAATTTTTTTACTAAATAAAATTGTTCATAATAAAAGATTACATATATCCTAAAAATTTTATTAATTTTGAATGAAATTTGATAAAGTTTTTATAGTATCAACTTTTGAGGGAGCGGGTCTATTCTGCGGAGGCGATCACAAATTGGCCAATCAAATCATGTGTAAACAATAAGTAAAATAGGGTCGCAAAGTTAAAAACAACTATATCTTATGTTCTACTAGACCAATTTTAATGATTCGACTACCATTAAAATCAGAAAACCTCCTCTACAATTTTATTTAAAAATTTAATATAGTTACTTAATAAAAATTTTCTTTATTATTAAATATAAAATTTTTAGAAACTCGTTTATTAATAGAAATGATCTACATACCCTCTACCCTATAAAAGAACTTATACCAACTTTTAGCTTAGCTATAGCAAATCTTACAAAATTAAAATTTTACTTAATAATCCTTTTATACTTTTTAATTTATATATACTTTATCTATTACTTTTTCTAATAACAACTGCATTACTTGCAATATTTATGAAAATGCTTTTCATAGTCTCTTTTGTTCAAATCTAATCAATATCATTTAGCAAACTATTCAAAGTACTATTGATACATTTTCACTTATATATATTAGCATCTAACTTAGCTAATTTACAGTTAATACTTATACAATATTCTAGTCTATTATTATATAATAATACTACCTCTTTACAACCTAAAATTTATATAACACTTCAAGGATTTATTCCAACAAACATTATTACAACTATCTGGCCATTAGGTTAGCTTGCTTTACTGACAATCAACACACTAATACCCAACTTTACTGACAATCAATTTATTGACAGGCTTGTCTTACAGATGACTAGTTCACTGACACTCAATTTACATACAATCTGACTTGATCAACAAGCTTATTTTGTTGACAATTAATTCACTAACAGTACATTTCACTAACAGGATTGATTTACTGACAAGCTTATTTTAATGACAATACAATTTATCAACAGTATGTTTTACTAACAGTTCCTATAAGAAAAATATACTATAAAGGTATGGGTTAAAGGCAGAATAGCATGGGTTTTGGTGGTACAGACTAAACCCAGATTATATATATAAGAGACTTGGATTGGCAGAGATTCTTGGCCTGTAGTAGACTGCAGGAATGGTAAATGACTTTAAATGACCCAAATGACTCAAATGACAAATGACCAGTCATTGGTCATTTCATGGCCCAAATGACTTGAGAAGGTCAATTAACTCTGGTTAATCGATTATCTAATACTTTTAACCAATCAAAAATTGATTATTGTTCTTTGTAAAATAAAACGTTGCTAGATGATATCTAATAAAAATTATTACACATGATAAATAACTGAATCATTTGATGAATGATTGTCATTTGTATTTTGACTAAATAACTAGGTCATTTCCAAATCGGTTGTAAAACGGCATTCTAATCGAATCATATGATCAGGTATGAAGTGATTAAAAAAAAAACACTAGAAAAAAATAATGTGTTTACTTTTTTTAAAAAAATAAAAAAAAAGTTTGTGAATAATAATTTATCGATTGTAAAATGATATAAATCATTTTCGAATTTACAAATGGCATGTTAATTAATAATCGACGTGAATTGAGAAATGATGCGAACATATGTATTATTTAAAACTAAGTTTTTTCATGATCGGTAGGATGTCAACTCTATCCAAAATGACCTAATGACCAAATGACCCCGGTCATTTGGAAATGACCATAGTCATTTGGTCACGAGTCATTCCCAAATGACCCAAAATTTGAATGACCTCAAATGAGCGGTCATTTTGAGGTCATTTGAAGTCATTTGAAAAATTGGCAAATGACCAGGTCATTTACCATCCCTGGTAGACTGTATACCTATACAAATTGGACTATTAGTGACTTAGGTTTTGCAACACTTTACTAGTCCAAATAGTACAAATTTTGGCACAAATAATTAATGTGAATTAATATACTATCTGTGATAAAAAAAACATACAAGTAGATTATATAAATTATATCAACAATCAATATAATATAAACAAACTTACTGTGCATATATTAAAACTTTGAAAGAAATTTTTTTTGTTAAGATACTTAGAGCAGTTTCATTAGTAAAATTATAAGATATTGCAATTTTTGAAAAAAACCATATATTGAACTTTTGCTTTTTGTAAAATAAGCCAACATGTACTACTTTGACATATATTATTCTGTAAAATGAAGGTGCTATTACATATGATGTAATATAATATGCCATCTCCTATTATAATTTTTGTACTACTTTTTACTGTGATATTCTGTTCAATGGTCTGTATGTATTACCTAATCAAAATCTCAACAATCCTGATACCAAAAAATTATTAAGTGGAAGATCGCAGATAAAGGGTATAAAATGATCGACATTTTATAATAAATCACGGCGGAATTTAATAGTAAATTTCTATAGTGTGCGAATGGGGCTTGCTTACATATAAAAGTAATTTTTTTATTAAGTAACTCTTTCTTATTGCTTAATTGAAAGTTGTAGAGCAAGTTCTTGTGATTCTAATGGTAGTAAAATCATCAAAAATCGGTTTGATAGATCATAAGATACGAGTATTTTTCAATTGTTTACTATAGAGTTTTTTCTTATGAATTGAAGCACACGACGTTCCACTTACTATATAAGGTAATAGTCACATGCCCGCCGATTTTTACTATGAAATTTGTTCCCTTTAACTGCGGACTACTAATTAAGTTTATTTAAGTTAGGTTAGGGTTAAAGTGAGTGCTTAGGTTAGAGTTAGAGTGAGCACCTAGATTAGGATTTGGTTTAAGCAATTTTATAGTAAATGCTCAAAAAAAGCTTTTTTTTTTATTGTTGAGATTTTGATTGTTGAAATTTTTTTGTCAGGCCTGTTAGGATTTTGACTCAAACACATTTTTTTTTGGAAAAAATGGGTTAGCAGGCACCGACAATACATTTTATTAAAAAGTTATTTATTAGTTAACTTGAATTAATATAATAAAAAGTATTAAATAAAAAAAGTCATTATTTTAGCCACACAAAGTTAATTTTTTTGGTTTGCATAATGGAAATGTACTGTTAGTAAATAGGGTTCCTCAAAGTCGAATCGAATCGAATATTAGTATATTTGAATTTGATTGAATCAAATAAGCTCTTGATTTGAATTTGATTTGATCAAATCAAATCAAATCAAATTTATTTGTAATTTTAATAAATCAGATCAAATATTTTGTAAATTTGGTTTTGATTTGATTTGAAATTTCTGTATTTGAATTTGATTTAAGATCAAATATTTGATCAAATCAAATTGAATCAAATCAAATTGCAAAACCCTATTAGTGAAACATACTGTCAGTAAATTATATTGTCATCAAAATAAGCTTGTTGGTAAATCAATCTTGTCATTGAATTGTGCTATTGGTGAATTAATTGTTAACAAAAAGCTTGTTAGTTAAGTTAGCTTGTCTGTAAGTTAAGTGGCAGTGAACTGGTAATCTGGTAAGACAAGCCTGTTGGTAAATTGATTGTCAGCAAAGTGGGGCATTAGTGAGTTGATTGTCAGTGAAATAATACGGACCCTCTGACCATATACTTCATTAATACAAGAAGCCACAATAATTACTATACATCTACTTTCTAAAATTTTTCAAAAATATATGAATTAATTTGGATCAAAAATTCTCCCAATAAAAAAAAAGACCATAATATCCATATGTACAAAAAACATGCAATACTAATCATTCTACTCAAAACTTTCAATGATCTCATTTATATTATACATTTAATTGTATATGTGGTTTACTAGACCAACAATACTTAGACAATAATACATTAGGACGTTCTTTATGTAAAATTAACATTTGGATCAGTGAATGGATCCGTTATAGTACACTCATTAACCATATCTTATATTACCAAATCTAGATGAGTTTTAACCACTCTAGTAGGTTTAGATTGCAGATAAATATATATCACTGGTATATATAGTCTGAGTTCTATTCTTGTACTTTAATTTGTAATTGGAATAAGTTATGTAATTTATTCAGAGATTCCATCTGGAGGAATCTTTTACAAATTTACTAATAAATATAAGAGCAAACCTTACCTTAATATATAAAAAACAAACAACTAGGCTACTTGAAATTACAATTTCATTTAACGTTCTCATCATCTGAAATTAAACAGGCCAATCAGAACGTTCATTACCCATATTTATTTAAATTGATCCGCTTAAACTTATAAGGGAACATTAAACGAAATTGTAACATCAAACGTCCTTATTAAGACACCATCGGCAATTTTAATAAAATCTTGACTATTTCAACTTAGTTGTATTTTTTTCGAACCAGTCGATAAACTTTTGATTGTGTTTAATCTTTTTTTGTTTTTTTTTTTATTATCGCTTACTCATATAATATGGGGTGTTACGTATTAAAAAGGTCCTCATTTTGACAATGTTTTAAAGTTTTTTTATTTGATTTTTGAATAGATAGATGATAAAAAAATTCACGAAACGAACTTGAAACTTTTGTTTTTTATTTGCTCAAAATTATTGATGTTTGTTTATTAAGAAAGTTCAACTTATGTTCAGAACTTTTTTTTTTAGTGAAGATCTATTTGGCATAAACTTTGTACAAACCAAACAACATGTCATATATATTGGATAAGACGAAAATTTAATAAAGGTGTTGAAAATGTTTGACATTGCGAATGTAATATAATATTGATCAAATAATGTGCTTAATAGTAACATAAAATCTTTATAATTTATCGAGGTATCCCTGAATTTATGAAAACAGCCGTAACAGTTGTAAATCGACTTTAATGTTAGCGTTGAGCATATCAATATCGATATCGATATATTAAAGCCAGTATTTAATGCTAGTAGATCCGACCAGTTTGCTTGTATAAAATTGAACGTCAAAAACATGTGATATATGTAATATATAACATTAGAAGAAAAGATCGCTAATCAACACCACATGCTTCATGACAGGTCAAGTGTTCACAGGATTATATACCAACCGATCGGATACTACATTTAGTTTTGATAAATGTGTTGCATTTAGAACCATGATTCTCCAGGATTTATTAAGTCACCTAATTCCGATGAAAATTGGCTTCATACTTCAAGTATGTAATGCTAAGATCAATGACAATCAAACAAATGCCGAGCACTCAAAAAAAAAATTAAATTGCTAAAATGGTATATAATTGCGGATGTATCTAATTGAGGGTGATATTTATTTCATTTTTTTATGAGTAAGATTATTTGATTTACAATCCAAATTTAGAAATTTCTATGTTCGCGACAATATGTTGAAATTTTATACGTATATAATAATAGTTTTGAGCTTATATCGATATGTAATTATATAATATATATAATAATATAACTTACATAAGAATCATGAATTTTATCATGAATTTATGATATTTATGATTGATAATCTCATCCAAAATTATTACGATATATATTTGACGCAAGTATTTGAAATATCCTTGTTTGTGGTACGTATGGCCCCAAAATGCTACCCTTCATAAGAATTGAATCCTATATTAAATACTTGGGAAATCTCGTAATTTAAATCTCCAATTTGGACAAAAAACGGATTATCTACATTTATCTTCATACTTTGGTACTTTTCTTTTTTTCTCTTCGGATAAGTTAACGTATGGAAATTCCATTTTAGAAAAAGTGGGGGGGATGATTTCCCTTTAACGTTAGTAAAATAGGCATTCCTTTTTCATATTTGTGAAACATAAAACATAAATTTACTGCGGCAATCTTTGTCATCAATCTAAGATCAGATCTATTTCTGTACTTTGGCAGGTTAAACGTGTGGTTTAAATGTTACTTATTTCAACTGTTGTTAAATGGCTTACTCTCAATTATTTCGATTTATAAAAAAAAAATGGAATTATTCAAGTTTTTTTCTGAAGCTTATCAAACTAAATTATCATGCTTTTGGTAATAGCCTCCACAGCCATAAAAAAGCCTTACCGAGAATCAATTTTCTACAAGCCTATAACATGT
Organism: Gigaspora rosea; assembly: GCA_003550325.1. Taxonomy (NCBI): domain Eukaryota; kingdom Fungi; phylum Glomeromycota; class Glomeromycetes; order Diversisporales; family Gigasporaceae; genus Gigaspora; species Gigaspora rosea. The sequence continues at coordinate 428,024 of QKWP01000175.1, read as the reverse complement.
TAATTCCCAGTATTTGATCGCTCTTAACTGGATCGACAATCATCATTGTTTGTTCGTCTGTTTATAGCCATTATTTTAACGAGCTTTCAGTTACTCGCAAAGGACCTTGTATTAAAATGTTGAAAACAACCGAGAATTAATTTTAGAGAAAAAAAATTAAATGATTTTTAAAATTTATCTAATTAAGCGAGATAAAAAGATTCTTTATTTAAAGTCTTTCTTGAATCTTGTTTATTAATTAAAATAAAAAAGAATGGCAATGGAAAATACTCCTTTACGTATAAAAATTAAACCTTATCGTTCAAGTTATACGTATAAATCTATTGGAACTCCTCCATTGTCTTCTTTACCTTCTCCAATATCTACTTTCTTTCGAGAACATGGAAAAAATCATATTTTGATTTTTTCTTTTATTATATTTTATACTATTTTAATAATACTCGGACTTGGAATTTGGATAGTAATTTACGGTCAAAATGTCGATGTCTCTATTTCAGATGCTAAATGTGAACTTCCTGAGTTACCAAACTTATTTAGAGATAATTCTATGCGTGTTGATATTGAAAGAGGTGAATTTATTTACCCAAATTATATACACTAATATATATATATATAAAATATATCGATATATTTTGTTTTTAAATTTAATTACTATATTACTACCTTTAAATAAAATGTGATTTCTTTTTTAAACTTGTTTTTGATTATGTTAGGTCCCGGAATAGGTCACGTGGTTTACTCAGAGAGAACAAATACTCAATATATTAATGTAACCGGGTGTCCAAATCAATCAACTTTCCTATATCATTATAAATCAATGGATCTTTCTTGGGCTATTTGGGATCAAGAAAAGGATGGTTTATTTGTTTTAAACGAGACTTATGTGTTATTGCAATGTATGGATAAATCTAACGCTAGTATGATAAGAAAAGAAATTAAAAAAGCTGATGCAGAATTCAATGAGAAACTTAAACGTTCGTAATCAAAAATTTTTTGTATATAATCTTTGGTAATTGTATTTTTATATTAAAACTCATCTTTTTTTCGATTTTTTAGGAAATTCAAAACATGCATCCCCTCTCGTCGATGATGTAGTATTAATTCTACTAGAAGCTGAATCTAGAGAAAAATTTAAACAAGAATTTCCACGTTTAATGAATTTTTTTAGAAATATCGAAAGTAATACAAATGGTTCCCATAAATGGTTTTCTATGGAAAGATATAATGTATTAGGTCGTAATTCTGCTCCAAATAAACCTTATATTTATTCTGGACAAAGTTATTGGAATTTAGAAGCTAGACAAAATGGAAATTGGATTTGGGATATATTTGAAGAACAAGGATTTATTACTGCACATTCTGATGGTTCTTGTGGTGGTTTCTTGGGTCCTTCAGATTGGAGTACTAGTGATATAAGTTATTGGTACATTCAAGAAAAATATAGGAACGGAAATAAACGTTTATTACCAGGCAATCATCATTTTCCTGTAGATTCTATATGTGATAATTATATTCTTTCAAAGAAAGGTCAAGTTGGAAATTCGAAATTTGAAAATTCTTGTGTATTCAAGAATAGGTTAAGTAAATCGGTTCTTATGCAAGGTTTTGTATTTGGATTGAGTCCTTATTGCATAGGACAAAAAACATTGGCGCAACATTCACTAGATTGGATTGAAAATTTTCTCAGTGAATATTCTGGAAAAAGACGATTTATCACTTCAACTTTTTTTGACACTAATATAGAAGGAATAATTAATTCTGGATTAGAAAATGATTTGTTGAATTTAATAGAAAAAATGATTGCTAAAGAAAAATCCTTATTGTCTAAAAATAGGTACTTCTTTTCTCTCTCAAATATGTTACTTGTACTTTACGTTTTAAAACTAATAAATAAATTATTATTATTATTATTATTATTATGATAGTGCGATCATAATTTATAGCGATCATGGCCTACATTACGGTAATGAATATAGAACATTCGAAGGTTATTTACATCATAAGCAACCTATTATGATGATGTTACTCCCAAATCAACTATTAGAAACTTATCCAGACTTTGAATCATCTCTTGATATGAATAAAGACACTCTTTCGACACATTCAGATTTTCACCAAACTTTATTACATCTTGCATACGGTAATGTTGATGACATGAATCATGATAAGTATAACAAATACGTTGATTATTTTCTTGGAAGTTTTAGTGAAAATACCAAATTGGATACACGTTTAGTTAAAACAGATGCTGAAATTTATGGTCAATCATTTTTTACACCAATGTCTAAACAAAGAACTTGTGACTCATTAAACATTCCAGGAGAATTATGTCCATGTTTAGATTTTTCGACACTCGATTATGAAGATATAGAACAAAAAGAATTAATTGATAAAGCGATGATTAAAGGAACGAATTATATGAATAAATTTTTAAAAGATAATCATTTAGATTTTGTATGTAACTTATTTCATTATGATACATCTGATAATAGAAGAGTCGATGATAATCATAATTCAATAAGTTTTAGTTCTGGATTTTTTAATAAGAATTTGGCTCCTGAATATGAGATGTATCATGTAACAGTAAAAGTGAAAAATTTTGATTCATTATTAACTATACGTACAAGTAAGAATGAATTATTATGGTCATTAGTAGATGAAATTTCAAATTTAGAAGTTTATCAAGATTCTGTGTCGGAACTAGAATGGAGCATTTGTAGATCTAAATTGAGAAATGAATTAGGAAACTCTTTAGATAAAGAAATTGAAGAAGTCGCTAAACATTTTTGTTTTTGCTTAAAATAATTTTTTTTTTAAATTTAAATTATTTAAATGACAATTGTAAATATCATTAACAGAGTTTTTTTTTGTATATGTATAAATTTGTATAGTATAACGATAAACATGCATATTGTTAAAAAAAAACAATATATATATTTAAAAATACAGCTATATAGCTTGCAAATTAATGTAACCTCGGCTTTTATTTATCTACTCGTCAAAATTAAAATCGATGTACTGTACCATGGCATGACGTATATTTTTGTATATTTTATTTGCATCGCGTCTGGATTACAGTGTCTAGAATTTACAAAACTTCAATTCGAATTTTAATTAGATAACTGTAACATATTTAGACCATCTTGATCTATCACGTTTCGTCAAGTTTTTGGAAACGGGTTAATTCATCTGTTAACGTTGTACATTATATTTTATCACGTTATAAAATATTATCAAAGGTGAAATCATTGCACTTACAAAACCCTGATCGTTCATTGTACAAGTTTTTCAAATAGACAGGATTTTTTAAACTATTTTATAATATGACCATGTCGTAGCAAAATATGTATATATATACATGTATATTGCTTATAAATATATAAATGAGTTTTTTCTTACTAATAAAGAAAGATAACTGCTATCAAATTTCGAAACATTCTAAAGATAGTTGGCATTAGGGCTGTTAATGGAGTGATCCAGAGTGGCGCGGTGTATATTCAGCCAGAGTGTCCACTCCATATTAAACTCTTTAAATTACCCGGTGTATATTGCCTCGGTATAGTATATTTTAAAAATCTTATTAATTATGGTATAACTAGATCAATTTCATTTGTTATAATAATAAAAAAATGTTTTATCTTTAATATGCATCATTTGACAAAGATTGTTTATATTTTTAATCTGGGGTAATATTAATAGTAGTTAATAGTAATTCTGGAGTATAAACCACTCTTCAATAGTGATGCATACAAACCACTCCTAAATTAGCCTGAAGTATAATGCTCCATTAACAGCCTTAATTGGCATTAAGCTAAGGCCGTTTGAAGTTGATTCTTCGGTTAACATCACTTTTCCAGGACTTTCGGGAGGGGGGGAGGGGGTAAAATGAAACGAACATATGAAACGAACATATAAAAATGAACAAAGATGGGCCAATTTCATTGGTTGATATAAATCAGGTGACTGGCGAGAGTCATCCAACGTTTTGATTGGCTGTTCGTTTTCGGGGGAGGTGGGGAGACTTCAGCTGGGGGTGATGTTTACCGAAAAATTAACTTCAAACGGCCTAAATAATTCATTTAAAACCTCAGCAGGGTCCGTATTGTTTCACCGATAATCACTTCATTGACAATAATTACATACAAGGTTACTTTAAATATGATCAATTGACAGACAAATTCATTTTGTAGACAATATATTTCATTTCACAGACATTTTTTTTGATAAATTGCATTAAATTTAATTTCTAAACCTAACCTTAACGAGAATTACCTTGTGAAATGATTAATCGGTGAATTGATCGGGACCGCAAAAAGACATTGCCAAGTAAATGTTGCAGGATTGAAAAGATTAATGAACACAAACGTATAAAAAACAAATCATCAAAAATATTTACACAAAGATGTTCATTGTACTGCAAATATTTATGCAAATATTGTCATATTTATACAAATCACAGAAATTTTCACTTATGCTTTATACAATTTTATAATTATTGAAGCGCCAGACATCAGCTGATATCGTAAGGTGGGAGGGTGGCAGACAAAATCTCAGGTCTAAATATGTCACATACAGTATAATCAATACAATAGACTTAAATTCTCAGAAGGGAGAGAAGGTGAGCTCCATACTTAGCTAATACCTGGCGCGTCTCTTTTACTAAGCAGAATTTTTTTGTAAGAAAAAAAAATTACAAATAATAAATCTGTTCTGCTCACTTCATCGACATTCCTATTATAGACACAACACTCCACTCCACAGACAATCAATTCACCGACATGCTTGTTTTCAGACAATCAATTCATAGACAAGTTCCTTTATAGACAGTTTTTTTTTTTACCGACAAGCTCATTCGTAGACTGATTTTTCACCGACAGTTCATTTTATAGACAAAATAACACTAGTCATTGTTATTAGGGTTAGTTTGGAATTAGGGTAAGGTTATATAATTTACTGTTTAAGAAAAAAACAACTTTACTGTGAAATGAGCTACAAAATGAACTTGTTGGTAAAATAAACTTGTCTACAAATTGATTGCATGTAAAATAAACATGTCGATGATATGCTTGTTTGTGAAGTTTTGTATCTACTAAATGGAAGTTGTAAAATGATACGAACCGTAATAAATATATAACAAAGTTTATATTTTTTTATATACTAGCTAGTTAGAAAAGCGCCGTTTATTCCATAATTTTTAAAGATTAAGTCCATCGCGTCTAATATGATATATTTAAACACTATGATTGGCTTCTAACTCTATTGTCTAGGGTAGAGGTCTGGCCTTCTAATAATAAGAAATTACGTAATAAACAGCGTTCCATTTAGTAGCTAAGAAAAGCAGTTATCTTATAACCTTGAAATTACGTACGCGCAGGGATATAATTTTGAATTTCGACCAAATTAAGCTTAAATCGAACTGAAACTTGCAATAACATTCCTATGCGTTAACAAATTGATTCTTCGTCTAACATAACATAGAATAGCTTATAAGCGGGGGAGGCCATAAAAAAAAAAAATAGCTAAAAAAATACAGCATTCCGCTGTTGTAAAAATTATAAAATATATATATATAAAGCCAATACTGAATTTGATTGGTTTTCAATGTTGATTTTAAAAAATAGACGAGATTATGTTAACAAAGAATTAAATTGGCCTGATTTATACAGTAACATCCAATATAGAAGTTTTAGTTGGATCAAATAAATTTGCTGATTTTTTTTGTCTGTGATAGAGAACTCAGACATATGCTACATAATAGGGACGTAAAGTGTAATTAATTTTATCTATCTCATGTGATTTATGTAAGGATTTTTAAACAAATGATAAAAGCATATACAATATAATTGTTATAACCCTGCAATTACTATTTATACATTATAATTAATACAATTATTATTATCACTATAATTATAATTATTATATATATTATTAATATTTAATTAAAAAGAAATAAGCTATTTTTAACATTATAATTTTTACTATTTCAATTTTAATAATAGGAAATGCAAAAGTTACGCTTTAGAACATATTAATTCCAATAATTATAAAGAAGACTTTTATAAATCAAACAATAAAATGTTTTTGTATTGCTGTTTATTAATTACTGATCCGGATATGATCAGCACAATTTTTATATTAGAATTTGGGGCAAAATTACTATGCTATGATTTTCATAATATACTGGAATTTGTCGTAGGTCCAATGAAAAGTAATTTGTTTATTAAGTTAACAGCTCATGTCAATTAATTGAAAGTTGTAGAGCTCACTGAGACGCATCTAATGCTGGTTAGATCATTTAATCGGCCCAGTGTACGCTATGATATTGCTAAAAAACAATTGGCCGACTATATAAAATTCCATGTAAACAAACCAAAAATTTTATATAGTCAGCCAATTGTTTCTTAGCGATATCTCAGCGTACACTAGGCCGATTTGAATGATCTAACCACCATTAGATGCGTCTCGGTGAGCTCTACAACTTTCAATTAGTTGTTATGAGCTGTTAGCTTAATAAAAAATTATTTTTCATTGGACCTACGTCAGATTCCAGCATATAATAAAAATTTATATTGTACTTATCCCCAAATTTACTATTGTCCCAATATGAGGGTTGTTTAAGGCGCAAATCTTACGTTTTTGATACTCCTGCACTTACTTTTTTGATACTCCTGTATGTACCCCAAAATTACGATTACTTTTTTGATGCAGATCTGCATAAAACAAGTGACTTGTGTTACACAAAGGCCCAGTGCATTGTTTTTGCAAAAATAATTTTTGATTACACGCCAATAATGTCGTGTAACGTTACACAAGTCTAATTTTGCCCGGCATTAAGCTTAATGCTGGTGGGCACTATCATGATAATGCCCCCGGCTGGTTTAGACATAATTCCGGCCCACCCTAACCCTAAATCTAGTGGTACCCTAACCCGGCATTAAGCTTAATGCTGGTGGGCACTATCATGATAATGCCCCGGGTTAGGGTACCACTAGATTTAGGGTTAGGGTGGGCCGGAATTATGTCTAACCCCGCCGGGG
>QKWP01000175.1:386647-420079 GCA_003550325.1 Gigaspora rosea | reverse complement strand
TTGATGCAGATCTGCATATATACACGTGACTTGTGTTACACAAAGGCCCAGTGCAGCAAATCTTACGTTTTTGATACTCCTGCACTTACTTTTTTGATACTCCTGTATGTACCCCAAAATTACGCTTACTTTTTTGATGCAGATCTGCATATATACACGTGACTTGTGTTACACAAAGGCCCAGTGCAACATAGCGGGCTTTTATTTTGATTGGCCAATTTTTGTAGATCAGCCTGTGATATAGTAAAAATTTTATTGGTTAATCGAAATTAATCGAAGTTTGTAAATTGTCGCGAAGAAAAAAACTGATATGTATAAAAATAACTATCGATAATAAAATTAACCTTAGCAGAAGTCTTTATAATGAAATCTCAATAACTTTAATCTAAAACTATAATCTTGTTGTGGTCAAAATTTCAAAATTTTATTAAAGAAATAATCCTAACATATTAATATTCAAAAATAAACTAAAAACGAAAAGTTCAAGAAATAAATGTTTAAAAATAAACTAAAAACGAAAAGTTCAAGAAATAAATGTTTGAACTTATTCTAGAACACTAATAGCTAATAAAAAAATAATCAAAAACAACTTTCCAATATCAAACTAATCTTTAATTTTATTTAATAATTGTTATACAGTTACAGTACCACTACTTTGTAACTCTTCTCACGAAACTATTGACCTTATAACTCTTAACTTCATATTCTTAGCCTATAATAATAGTCAAGGTTTATATTAGTTGTGATTACAAAGAAAAGTTTTCATAAAATACGTAAAAGACAGCTTAAATTGCCAAGTTTAATTAATTTATAGTACCTATACGTTAAACTTGAATGTTTAAACATACCTCTCATCTAACTTCCGAATTACTTCGTGGATTACCAAATTACTTTGACAGTTTATAGACAAGAAGGTACTCTTTCGCTTTTTTTTGGTATCGAGTTTGGCCAATTCGTCTCCGTGGCTGCCAAACCATTTTTGTAACCACAAAACATTATGCCACTATGTGGAACATATTGTATAACATATTGTGTCGATCATCTAATCAAGTAAAGCCCGCTATATTGCCCCAGTGCATTGTTTTTGCAAAAATAATTTTTGGTTACACACCACTAATGTCGTGTAATGTTACTCAAGTCTAATTTTGCCCGGCATTAAGCTTAATGCTAGTGGGCACTATCATGATAATACCCCGGCGGGGTTAGACATAATTCTGGCCCACCCTAACCCTAAATCTAGTGGTACCCTAACCCGGCATTAAGCTTAATGCTGGTGGGCACTATCATGATAATGCCCCCGGCGGGATTAGACATAATTCCGGCCCACCCTAACCCTAAATCTAGTGGTACTCTAACCCGGCATTAAGCTTAATGCTGGTGGGCACTATCATGATAATGCTCGGCGGGGTTAGACATAATTCCGGCCCACCCTAACCCTAAATCTAGGAACTCTAAAAACTAATTGTTCGAAGCAACATCCAATCACAGTACATATACTGGTTACACGACATATGCATCTAGTATATGTACTGTGATTGGAAGTTGCTTCGAACAATAGTTTTTAGGGTTCCTAGATTTAGGGTTAGGGTGAGCCAGAATTATGTCTAACCCCGCCGGGACATTATCATGATAGTGCCCACCAGCATTAAGCTTAATGCCAGGTTAGGGTGCCACTAGATTTAGGGTTAGGGTGGGCCGGAATTATGTCTAACCCCGCAGGGCATTATCATGATAGTGCCAACCAGCATTAAGCTTAATGCCGGGCAAAATTAGACCTGTGTAATGTTACACGACATTAGTAGCGTGTAACCAAAATTATTTTTGCAAAAACAATGCACTGGGCCTTTGTGTAATACAAGTCACATGTATTTATGCAGATCTGCATCAAAAAAGTAAGCGTAATTTTGGGGTACATACAGGAGTATCAAAAAAGTAAGTGCAGGAGTATCAATAACGTAAGATTTGCACCTTTGTGTAATACAAGTCACGTGTATATATGCAGATCTGCATCAAAAAAGTAAGCGTAATTTTGGGGTACATACAGAAGTATTAAAAAAGTAAGTGCAGGAGTATCAAAAACGTAAGATTTGCATTTAAGATTTGCGTTTAAGGCAGGGTGCAATCACGTGATATGGTGCCAATCAACTTGTTTGTTTTGATCAACCTGGATCAGCCCGACTAAGAACCAAAGAAGAAAAAGGTAAAAAAACACAAAAATACAAGAAACGAGTGTCAAAACCTACCTTGGGGCATTAACAAAAAATGTTAGGAAGGCAATTTTACTATAATACCACCTCTAATCCTAACCACCGACTAAACCTTACCCTAACTTTAATTAAAAAGTCAAAATCATATGACTGCATTTTGCTTTAAACGACCCCCAATATGGTAATAGTGCCGATCTTATTCAGATCATCAATTAATTATATTAAAAAAAAACCACAATTGATAATCATTACATAAAAAGAAATATAAAATTATCTTCAAATCAGAATATCAATTTAGAAATAATTAAGGCATTTGTAGAAGCTGATATTTTAATTAAAAAATTAATAAGTTATAAATTTTTAAAGAATATTGTAATAAGAATATATTATACCATGGTGTTTAGCACTAGTAAAAATTTTTTTGCTATTAGAGTTAGGTTTAGGGTTAGAATTAGAGCTTGTCAAAAAATTTTTTTTAAAACATGAAGATTGGTTTTTTAAACAGAATTTTTTTTTATAACCCTAGTTCTATTGCTAGGGGCGCAGATGGCGCTCTTTATTCAAATTTTAAAGGTCACGTTACATCATATTACATTTTATTAGAGAATTTTTAACTACCCTAAACCTCCCTCCATTGTCCGTTTACCTGCAGGGATTTCTAGCAGGCCTTCCACACCGGTGCCCCGTACCTTCTCAGATCTTAGGTGACTTTGAGGAATACACATCCACCAGGTTACTTTATAGGTCGGCCGTTTATCGTCAACCTCGGAAACTACTTTCCATCTTGGTCAGTATAGTATCGTCAGGTGCCCTTTCTATTTTCCTTTTATAGTGGATAGTCCTCATGTTTATGACGTTTCTTGTCAGATTATTTTTCTTTTCTGGATGTCACATGACTCCTGTGGCAACTCTCTTATCGCTGTAGTACTTTCGTCCATAAATGGGAAGAGATGCAGTTCCTTATCATAGATCTTGATACTCGTGATCCTAGCACAGTTTTTGTCATCCACTGGACTTGAACTGGTGACCTTGCGAGTGCGACACCGGAGTGCTAACCACTGCGCTATCCAACCCGAGCAGGGTCTAAACAGAATTTTTCAATATAGATGTTTTTTAAAAATTTGTATTATACCTGATTTTTATATTATACTAATTTCATAATTTTGATTGGCCAAAATGCATATGGTGTTAAACACTAGTAGTGTGATTTATCACATTAATTATAAAATATTAAAATTTAATAAAATATATACTATATAATAGTATATTGATTTATATACAGTGAAAAAAACTCTTTTTGATGATCACTTGAACCAAATTTTCCTACCGAAGAAAAACAAAAAGTTTTTTGTTGGAGCGTTGTCTATACTTAATATATAGTAGGATAACACAGAAATACAGTTTTTATAAAGGTCAACTCTTACTCTGGGAACTCCTTTGTATATTTGGCATGCAAGCCAAAAGTGTATTTTTACAAGATAACTAGCAGGAGGTGGTCCTTTGTACGAGAAATTTTGGTAGAGAGCAAAAAGCTTCTTCGTTGACGAAGTAACCTGTGGTAAAACAGTAGGGAACAACAAAAAATAAGTTTTATCTGGAATATAATCTCCTTTAAATTTAATACAAGTATTGTTTTACTCTCTTTTGGACTTTTTGAAATTTCGCTACTTACTCTTTTCTAATCGGGAATGTACTTACCTAATTGGAATTGATGTCACGAGTGCATTTTGGTACTGCTTACAAAATAAACAATGAATAACATATCAAAGATTGGGAGGGTACACATGTTGAAATTTCTTTCTCGAACCTTCTACTAAGCGTATTTTTGTTTTTTGTTATATATAGTACTATGATAAAGCATTTCTTTATGCAGTACTATATAATTTTTATAGTTTAGTACAGGCAATAATAGTGCTGCTATCTTTTTATTTTTCTTTTGCCTTTTTCTTCTTCCTTTTCTTTTTTATTTGTTAATTTGGTTTTTATTTAGTATCCTTCTACTCAAAAAGCTAGAAGAAGAAGGTTTAAAAGAAGGCAATTATGATACATAAGATTGTAAACTGTCCTTCAGTGATATATTAAAATAGTATATTGATTTATAATTTTAATTATAGATAATAAGATAGTTTGTACAAATCAAGTATTAATATTATCTTTTACAAATTTTTAAAGTAAAGCAAATAAATTAAAAATAGTTAAGGGCGCTAACATTTATTAGATAATATTTTAGGAGGTGGGGGTCAAGAAAAATCTTATCTTAGTTCAATTTGATTGGCTAAAATTCTATTTATAGATCTTACCTGGGGGTAGGAGTAAGCCCCTATAGTAAATGGATATTAGGTAATAAATATTAGTGCTCTAATTAACTAATCTATTTTAATTACAATTATTAAAACTACAAATACAGGTTACTCTTATTTTATAGTGAACTCTCAATATAGTGAAAACTAATTAATATCTCAATATAGTAAAGTTAAGCTCAAAGCCAGTTTATATAAAATTTTCTCAATATAGTAAATTTACTAATAAAACCTTGTTATAATAAATTTTTTAAAAATTTTTATTAATAGAATGAATCACTTCACTATAATGTACTTGTAATTATAGTTTATAAATATTTTATTGAAATTCTAAAATCAAACTAAATTAGTAAAAACAAAATATTTAAATGGTATTAAATATTTTAATTAACTTTAAATTTTATAGTATTCTTTTTTTAAAATTATTTTGCTTATTAGTAATAGGGAAAATAAATTTGTTGCACCTGCGACATATCGCACTCTTGCTTTGACCAATCAAATCACACGATTTTATAGGCAAAAAATTTTATTTTTTAAAAATTTAAAATTTTACTTAATAAAGTGTAAAATATATATAAAATAGCATGTCATATAGAGTTGCCTACAGTAATTAATTACAACCTTTACAACATATAGGTTGCAATATTACGACATATAGGTTGTAATATTACAACTTGTTAAAAACAATTTCAGCAGGCAACTCTAATGTCATATAACATAAAATTTTATTCTAAACAACGTTTTCTAGTTCTAAAGATAAATTGTCTTAGTAAACAAATGTTTTATAAAAAAATCAAAAATTTCCAAACTTAGCACATATAACACTTTTTTTTACTAAAAAAAATCCACCGTTTTAACTTAGAAAAAGTTGTTTAGCGTAAAATTTTACATATAATACTCAAACATAAATATAGATTTTATTAGTAAAAAAAAGTTTTATATATGCTAACATTCGAAAATTTTGATTTTTCTTATAAAACATTTTTTTACTAAAATAATCTATTTTATGACTTAGAAAAAGTTGTTCAAAATAAAATTTGCAATATATACTTTGGTATTGCTTATTTATTTTTATATTTTACTAGTAAAATTTTTAATTTTTAAAACTTAAAATTTTTTGTCTGCAAAATCGTGTGATTTGATTGGTCAGAATCAGGAGTACGACATGTCACAGATGCAACAAATTTTTATTTCCTTAGTAATATTACAGTATACAATATAAAAAAAAGTTTATTTAGATATATTAACTTACTTAATTTTTAACTTAATTGGTGATTAGTTAGTCTAGAGTTAATACCTCTATCCAGATATATTTTTTATATCCGGATTAATCCGGTTTAGAGGTCTGAATTGGTCAAAAAATAAGTATTCGAATATTTATTTGTTCAATATTTTTTTATTCGAATATTGTTCAAAAATTTTGAAAAAATTATATAATATCTCGCTTAAATTAGCCAATAAAATTGCAAATAAATTATTAAAAAATAAAATAAAATTATAAAAAATTATATATATATATATATATATATATATTCAATGAATATTCAATGAATATATTCAGTGAAATTTTAAATATTTGAATATTCATTTGGTGAAAAATTATATATTCGAATATTCGAATATTCAGTAAATATTTAGTGAATAGTATTCATCAAGTCAGACCTCTAATCCGGTTTTATCATAGTATATATCCGGATTTAAATTTAAATTGAAAATTGTAGAGCTTATCTTTGCAGTTCTACTAGTAGTTAAATCATCCAAATCGGCCCAGTGGATGTCAACGACTATAGAAAATCTTTATAAAACAATATATTGTTTAGAGAAAATAAATTTGTCGCACCCGTGACATGTTCAACCTCTGCTTCGACCAATCAAATCACCTGATTTTATTGGCAAAAAATTTTATTTTTTAAAAATTTAAGATTTTACTTAATAAAGTGTAAAATATATATATAATAGTATATCATATAATGTATTATTTTATTCCAAACAACTTTTTCTAAGTCATAAAGATAGGTTGTATTAGTATAAAAAAAGTTTTATAAGAAAAATTAAAAATTTCCAAAGTTAGCACATATAAAACTTTTTTTTTACTAAAACAATTTACCATTTTAACTTAGAAAAAGTTGTTTAGCGTAAAATTTTATATATTATATTAGTAAAAAAAAGTTTTATATATGCTAACGATTAAAATTTTTGATTTTTCTTATAAACCGTTATTTTTTTACTAAGACAATCTATCTTTATAACTTAGAAAAGGTTGTTCAAAATAAAATTTTATATTGTATGCTTTGATATCACTTATTTATTTTTACTTTTTACTATAGTTCAAACAACCTAGTCCCAACAAATGGAATTTTCTAGTGGCCAAATCTAAAATTTATATAATGCAGCCAAATTTGATATTTTCATTATATGCGCCAAATTTGAAATTTTCATTATATACGGCCAAATTTGATATTTTCATTATATATGGCCAAACTTGATATTTTCATTATATACAGCCAAATTGGCATATTCAAATTACTTTAATTGATAGTAATGCCAGTTAATCAGAGATTATCTGTAGTATAGCGTAATGCAAATCACATATGAAAATCACTATAGTGTAAATATGGCGTGCATACATATAAAAATATTTTTTACTAAGTTAATGACACATGCCCACTAATAGAAAGTTGTAGTGCTCGTCAAGACGCATCTAACGGTGGTCAGATCATCCAAATCGGCCCAGTGGATGGCAAGATATCGTTAAAAAACGATTGGACAACTATATAAAGTCTCTGTAATTTATATATTTTATATAGTCGTCCAATCGTTTTTTGACAATATCTTACCGTCCAGTGGGCCAATTTGGATGATCTAACCACCGTTAGATGCATCTCGACGAGCTCTACAACTTTCAATTAGTGGGCATATATCGTTAGCTTAGTAAAAATATTTTAATATGCATCCACACCACATTACATTATAGTGATATATAGGGCAGCCAAAAATTTAGTAACCAAATTAGTAGATATATGGTGGCCAAATTTAGTATATATAGGGCGGTCAAATTTAATATATATAGGGCGGCCAAATTTAGTATATATAGGGCAGCCAAATTTAGAATATATAGGGCAGCCAAATTTAGTATACATAGAGCGGCCAAATTGCTTGTTTGAATAATATATATAGGGCGGCCAAATTTCATATTTAATTATAAAAATACTATAACTTCAACATGCTATAACTTTTTTATAAATAGATTTAAAAAAAATTAAAAACCATGGAAGTGTTTAGCTTGTTTTGATTTAATATTTTAAGATAGTATTTTTTGGTTACTATTCTTTTGAAAAAGGATTAGCAATTTGAATATCATCAATTTTATTTGTTAGGACTAGGTTGTTTGCACCGTAGTAAAATTGTTAATTTTAAAACATAAAATTTTTTGTCTACAAAATCGTGCGATTTGATTGGTTGGAATCAGGGGTGTGACATGTCGCGGGTGCAACAAATTTCTATTCCCTATTGTTTATATAGAGATTTTCTATGGTCGTTGATGTGTTTTTTAAGAATATCTCAGCATCTACTAGATCGATTTGGATAATTTAACTACCATTAGAACCACAAAGATGAGCTCTACAATTTTCAATTAGTCAACAAGGATGATTAACTTAGTATGAAAAACGTTTTCCTGACGAATGCCATATTCACTATATATATGATTTATATAGTAATTTGCATCATGTTACACTATAATCATTTTTCATCTAACTGGTGAATCATCAATTAAATACAATTGTTTTTTTGTTTATATTTTAAATTTAGTTAAAATAGTTAAATATTTTAATAATTTTAAACTCCTTACTTGTATAACTTCAAATATTAAAAACTTATTTGTTTATCTATTTATAAAATAAGATAATTAAAATTTTCTTTTTTAAATATTATTTTGTCAAATTTTTTTGTTAATTCTTTTTTAGAATCTTTAAACTTAATTTACAATTATTTTTTTATTTGTAAAAATTTATTAAAATAGATAGTTTAACTTTGTAATTTTATACTTTTTATATTTGATTCAATTTTTATTTGAAAAATATGTTGATTAATTCTTCAAAATTAGTTAAAGCATTAGTTAAAATTTTATCAAATTATAACAGTATTGGCATTAGATATATGAGGACCCCAGACATCTCTTATATAGGTCATAACTGATCTGTATGAATTTAAACATTTTTGCTACTTCTAAAATCAAAGTAAATTTGCTAAAAGTTGAATTATTACATATAAATTTTATAGTAATTTGCTAAAAACTAAATTATAACATCTAGTATTGGGTAAAATAAGTTGTAAATAAATATAGTGCAAATTTTTAAAACTGCAATTAATAAAAAACTGCATAAATCTGTAATCCTGCTGATGCTATCACCAAAATTTGTACAGAGATTACTATTGGTTTTTATTAGTTATTGGATAGTAATTGATTTAAATTCCTCTGATAAGAACTATTGATTAAGATAGTAATCAGTAATAATCAGTAATAATCAATAGATATCAGATTAAAAATTATGAATAATGATTCTAATTAATACTATTATACTTTATACTTATTTTTAAATGTTTTATAGGTTTTCACAAGTTTTTAGTAATAATCAGTAATAATCAATAGATATCAAATTAAAAATCACAAATAATGTTTCTAATCAATACTATTATCCTGTATACTTATTTTTAAACATTTTACAGGTTTTTGCAAGTATTTACAAGATTTTACAAAGTTTCGTAATTTAATATAAAATTTTATATTTTTTATTTATTATTATTATACATTATATTTTAAATTAAATATATATTTTTAATCAATATTATATATTTTATTACAGTAATTATAAATAAAACCAGTGGTATTAAACACCAGTATGCAGTGTAACATAAAGATCAATATTAAAAAAATAAACAAAAAAAATAAACAAAAGCTAAAGTTGATATATGTTAAGTAGAGCAATAGTTAGGGTTAAGGTGAGGCATAGTATATCGTAAAATTTTACAAGCCGTTTTTTTTTTTAAAAAAAAAAGGTGGTTTCATAGATAAAATTTTGAGTTAGAAGGTATTTTTTAAAAAAAAAGCAAACCAACAAAAATTTTATGTTACACCTGATCTTTACGTTACACTGCATTTAAAAAATTTGATTGGTGAAAATCATTGTAGTGTTGAGAACAGTGGTGTGATTTAGTAAACCCGTTTTATTATATATTATTATATATTCTTTAATGACAAAAAAATAAACAAACCTAAAAAAATAATAAAAAAAAATAATAAAAAAAAATAAACTTAAAAAAATAATATTTTAAACTACTTTCATACTTCATTGCATAATACTAGCTCTATATACTTATTTTTCTTACTTTGCAGTTAGTTATTATTTCTTTTTTTTTGTTTTAACTATTATATTTGCTCATATTCACTTATATTCATTCATATTCACTCATATTCATTCATATTTGCTCATATTCGTTCATATTCGCTCATATTTACCACTTTCTAAAAATAGTAGAGAAGTAAAAAAAACTATTTTTCAGAAGTATTAGTGTTTTTGCAAATTGTCAAAGAATCTAGTATATTCTTGTAAAGTAGCAAAGAAATTAAAATTGGTGTTCTTGTAAAGTGCTAGAAAAGTCAAGTTGTTTTTTTGCTAAGTTCTAAAAAAGTTAGGAATGAATAAAATAAAATTAAATTAAAAAAATAAGTAAAAAAAAAACCAACTAAAAAACAAAATATATAAGCAAACTTAATAAAAAAATAAATAAAGCAAATCTTTATTTCTTTAAAGTAAGAGTTTGTGTTCTTGCAAATTCAGAAATTGCTAAAACCATGGTGTGTTTTGTAAAGTGCTAGGTTAACTTGCGAAAACTTGTGAATATTTGCAAAAACTAACACCTATCTAAATTATTTCTCTAAAGAAGCGTGTTCTCGCAAAGTGGCAGAATAAAATAAATTAATAAAAAATTTAAAAAAAATAAAAAAACAAAACAAAAAGTATTAAATGAAAAAATAAATATGCGAAAACTTACAAAATCTTGTGAAAACTTGTACTTAACTAAATCATTTCTCTAAAGAAGTGTTCTTGAAGATTTAGAAGTGTTTTTGCAAAGTGTCGGAAGTCTGAGTTAGCTTGTAAAGTCAAATTGGTGTATTTGCAAAGTGCCAAAAAGTTGTTGGTTTTTTTGCAAAAGGCTGGTGCTTTTGTAAAGTGCCAAATAAAATAAAGAAAAATTAAAAAATAAATAAATAAATAAAAAATTGAAAAAATAAAATAAAAAAAAGAAAAAAAATACAATAAAAACAAAAAAAAATAAAACAAAATAAAAAAAAACAATATAAAACTAAATAAAAGATCTAATTTATAAACAAATGATCTAATCTGATCTTGTAATACAAAATTTTAAATTAATTTCGATACATCATACAAAATTTCGAAATATTTTGAAAATATAGGCTTGATATAACCCAGGTTACAAATATATTGATATATAGCTACTTTAATATATTTCATGATGCATTAATTCTCTCAAAAAAAGAATAAATCAACAAAATATTAAATATAACAATACGAAATTATAATTGTTTTGCCAAAATTCAAAATGTGACCCTTATTTAAATTAATACTAATTTGCCAAATTTTAAATTTGAACCTTGGTTTAAATTTCAACTAATTTGCTAAAAAAAATATATACCTATATAAGAGATGTTCAGGGTCCTAATAGTGTCCTATATATATTGATCTAATTTTAATATGATTGGACTGGACATTGGACATATACTTGAATATAGTTAAGAATCAATATGTTTAACTTTTTACTAAAATTTTAAAATTATTTATTATAAAGTAAAGAAAATATTAAGATGCAAATAAATTTTATGACTTTTTTATATAATCTAGTAATTAGAATCAAATAATTTTGTTATTATTTAATTTGTTACATTGAGATGAATCAAAATTATTTAATTCTAATTACTAGATTACACAATAATACAAATTAAAATAAAAGCTAAAAAATTAACAAATTATTATACATGTACCAATCATAATGCACATGTAATGTTTCTTGCATTAGTAATCAGAATTAACATTTTAATACCATTCAATTTGTCTCAATAAGATAAATTGAATAGTATTAGAATTATTTAATTCTAATTACTAGATCACACATATAGAGTCCATATTGGGCCAGACGGGTCAGATATTTCCAAGCCTAAACTCAAACCTGAAAATATTTTATAAATCCAAAGTTCAAGTTGGGCCCGATAAAACGTTCTAGGTTCAGGTTGGGCAGGGCCTAATTATTTTGTAAACCTGGTCCAACCCTGCTCAAATTTATTAGAGTTTGAAAATTTAAACCCAAATCTGATAACCCAATTTTGAATTAGGACAGCTAAATTCTGAATTGGCCAAATTCCAATCTGGGCATGATATATTTGTTCTTTTTCATTATTTAATATAAGTAATACTGTATTTTCCCAAAAATAAGCTACCTTTTTTTGGACAAAAAGTTATACAAAAAATTGGGGTAGCTTATTTTCAGGTTCATATTATTTCACTGACAATTACTTTACCGATATAACATTTTACTGACAAATACTCACTGACAAGTTCATTTTACCAATAGTTTGTTTCACCGAAGTTCATTTCACTAACAAGTTTTTTTTCAAAAAACACTCTAACTTTAGCCCTAATTCTATCTAATTCTACCCTGACCCTAACAACAATGACCAGAATTACTTTGTTAGTGAAATGAGCTTTGGTGAAATAAACTGTCAGTAAAATAAACGTATCAGTGAATAATTGTTGGTGAAATGTTATGTTAGTGAAGTGATTGTTGATTAATTAATTGTCACCTCTTATTTTCAGATAAAATTAATTTTTGACTGATTGCAGAAAGTTGCTACATAGTAAAGTCTAAATTTTACTATATAAATCGATTAAAGTCACTTAAGTAACCTTGTTTGGAAGATCAAAATACTCTTATTCTAAAATATTTGTCAAGATTGGAGCACTTTTTATTATTTAACTTTTAATTTTACACTTGTCGGATATATTTTTTTAAAAAATTTTAATTTTTTCACCAAACATAAAAATCAAAAATCAATTAATAAAAAGTTCTCCAATACTTATAAAAATTTTGTAATAAGTGTATTTTGACTGCTGAATAAGTTTACTTAAGCGATTTTAATTGATTTGCTTAGTAAAATTTAGACTTTACTATATAGCAACTTTGTCAATCATAGGGTAGCTTATTTTCAGGTTAAAAATAGTTTGAAGTTTTTTGACCAAAATAGAGTAGCTTATTTTCAAAGATAGCTTATTTTGGAGAAAATACGGTATATAGATTTGAAATTTATATATACATCAATTATTGATCGGGGCAGCTCGATTCTAATCTGCGACGTCAAATTTACTGACTTTTGAAATTCTTGAACAAGGTATTTAGTTTGAAAATTAATAAGGGTAGAGTTAGAATTAGCTATTAGTTTAATTATAGTTTTTAAACTGGATACTTTGTTTAAGAATTTCAAAGTTGGGTAGCCTGATTTTGAAATCAGGACAGTTAGACTTCTCCAATCCAGAATACAACAGATCAGAATAGATAATAAGGTAGATATGGGTATTATGGCACAGTTAAGTATTTTAACTAATAATACTTGATATATCGATCAAATTGAATGATTTTGGTACCATTTGATTCATCTTATCAAGACGAATCAAATGGTACCAAAATCATTTAATTCTAATTACTAGGAACATAGGATATCGTTAATTACAATATGCAAATTAAAAAAAATAAATTATAATGTATATACCAATTATAGCACACATATATTTTTTATGATCTATTGAAATCTATTGATCAGAATCAAATAATTTTGTTACCATTCGATTCGGTTTATTAAAATGAATCGAATAGTACCAAAATCATATGATTTTGACCAATACTTCTCGATATATCATAATTTAACCAAAATAAGCTGCGTATAACAAATTTTAAAATTGGACCAAAATTGGCAAATCCAAATATAACTTATATGAGAGATGTCCAGGGTCCTTATGTAATCTTATGTAAGATATTATGGCCCATAATATTATGAAAATTTTACAATTGATGCAGTATATGATGTAATATATTACATTATAATAGTTATTTTATAGCATTTATTTCGAAATATTTCGAAATATATCAGATATTGCATAATATTGTGAAATACAGTAGCTACCATATTATTGTGGACACTTTTTAAAAATTTATACAGAGCTAAATCTATAAGATATTAAGCTAAAAATTAAATTATAAATTCTTTAAATCTATACCTTTTAAATAAAAAAAAGTTTAAAAAATTTTATGTTACAGTTTTAAAATAATTAAATTTAAGTAAAATTTTAGATTTTTAAGTTTGGCCAGTTTTTATTGTTGTATAAAATTAATTAAAAAATAACTGCATAGTAAAAATTAATTTTTTATTAAACTAATTGAACTTCAAAAATAACCAAAAATTATTCAGCATAACAAATTACATATAATTCCAAAATTTTTTAAAATTTTATAAAAATTTAAGCTAGTTATTATTTCTAAATATAAAAATGCAATTTTTAATTCAAAATTATATCAATTACCAAATATAGAGGTCGTCTAAAGCCAAGTACTCACATGACATTTTCGTGTAAATCAACCAAACAGAGTCACGAAATTTTGTTTACACGGATCAGCCCGAAGAAGTCAAAAAACAAAAAAACCACAAGAACATAAAAACGGCATTCTAAACCTACCTTGGGCCATTAATAAAAAATGTCAAGAAGGTAATTTTACCTATATTGGTCCTAACCCTAACCCCAACCCTAATACTAAACAGTCTCTGATATGAATTTTAACTAAAATTTTAAAAAATCATGTGGGTACATGGCTTTAGCTATCCCCAAATATAGGGGATGGCTAAAGCCATGTACTCATGTGATTTTTTGAAATTTTAGTTAAAATTTGTATTAGAGATTATTTAGCATTAGGGTCGGTGTTAGGGTTAGGACCAATATAAGTAAAATTACCTTCATTCCATTTTTTATTAATGGCCCAAGATAGGTTTGAAATGCCATTTTTATGTTTTTGCATTTTTTTTGTTTTTTGACTTCTTCGGGCTGATCTGTGTAAAAAAAATTTTGTGACTCCATTTGGTTGATTACACGAAAATATCACGTGGGTATATAGCTTTAGACAACTCCTAAATATAGTAATTTTATTACTATATATAGTAAATAACTAAAATTTTTTTGAAAAATTATAAAATTTTACAGATATGGTATTTTTTGGCTTGTGTAATGCATAAATTTGCAGATCTCCTGCTCCTGATTGGCCAAACTACTAGTTTGGCCAATTAGAACCAGAGATCTGCAAATTTATGTGTTATACAAGCCAAAAAAATACCCTACCCTTAAAGATATGTGCATTTTGTTATACTAAATAAATTTATTTAATAAAAAAAAATTGCTAGTTTATTAATAAAAAATTTAAGTTTATTTATTAATAACAGATATTACATAAGGAAAATTATAAATGGCGACGGGTCACCATGGTGACCCTACATAGTAGCCAATTATATTTAGGGTTAGGAAATTTTCTTTTGTGTTTTTTGTTATAAAAATTAAAAAGTTTGTAGGAAATTTTTATAGGGTGACAATATGCAATATATTATATAGTCACGTGCTCAATTTTGATTGGCTATTCATATAAAGTTGCCATGGTGACCCATCACCATAAAATAATGGCTATTATATAATATTTTTTTTATCAAGAGAGCCATCTCCTCTCTTCTACATCATATATGAAGCATATATATGATATATTATATTCAGCTACCACTCTCCCTTAAGATATTACGTAATATTTTTAGGGGGAGGAGGGGTAGCTGAGATAATATACTATATAATACTCCATGTATGATATGGGAAGAGGGGGTTAACCCCTTAATAAAAAATATTATATAATATTTGTCAGCGCCCTTACTATATTTAGTAATTCTGTTTATTATGAAAACTAGATTAAATTTTAGAAAACCGGTCAAATACAAAAATTTAAAAATTTCTTAAACTTAATTATTTTAAAAACTGTAGTATAAAATTTTTAAAACTTTTTTTTATTTAAAAGGTATAGAATTAAAGAATATATATTTTAATTTTTAGCTTGATATCTTATATATTTAGCTCTGTATAAATTTTTAAAAAGTGTCCACAATAATATGGTAGGCCACTGTAGATCAAATAAAAAAATTGCAAATTACCCTTTACAGGGATCAAAAGAGGCACATTTTGTGAACTTTTTGTATTATTTCACAATATTTTGCAAATTTTCACAAATTTTCAAAATTTTTTAAAAAATAAATAAACAATATACAACATAATCATACTTTTTTACAAGTTTTCGTATTATTTTGCAAGGTTTCGCAATTTATTATAAAAGTTTATATTTATTATTTATTATTACAATATGTATATATCACACTAGTGGTATTCAATACCAGCAAATACAAATTATAATATGCAAAAAATTTTTTTGCCATTAGGGTTAGGGTTAGAGTTTGTGTTAGAGTTTGGGTTTGGATAGAATTAGTATATACCAAAATTTTACAAGGAATTTTTTTTGTTAGAACGTGGAGATAGGTTTTTTAGACAGAATTTTTCGATATAGACAATTTTTGAAAAAAAACACATTTTTTCAAAAAATTCGGGTTACACCTGATCTTCACATTATATGAATTTCATGAATTTTGATTGATCAAAACACATATGGTGTTAACACCATAGTGTGCTTTATCAACATCCTATTATTATACATTATATTTTTACAATATTAAATATACATTTTTAATTAATATTATATACCTTATTATATATTACATTATTATATAGTATTATTTTTACATTATTACAATAGTTTAAACTACTTTTGCATTTCATCGCATCTAATTTTATTATTATATACAAAAACTAGCCCTATATACTTATTTTCATTTATCCTATAGTTAGCTATTATCTTTGCTTCTTTGTTTGCTATTGTCTTCCTAATGTTCTTGTAAAGTACTATAAAAGTCGCAAAGTGTTGAAGAAATCAGAAATAAATAAAATAAAATTAAACAAAATAAGTAAAAAAAAATAAACAAAAAAACAAAAAGTATAAGTAAACTATTAAAAAAAAATAAATGAAGTTCCAAATCTTTATTTCTCTGAAGTAAGAGTTCACATTCTTGCAAATTCAGAAATTGTGAAAGCTGGGTTAATGTTCTTGCAAAATACCAAAAAAGCCGTGAAGTACCAAAAAGTCTAGATTGGTTTTCTTGAAAAGCACTAGGAAGTAAGGGTTCTTTTCTCGCAAAAGTGCCGAAATAAAATAAATTAATAAAACAAATTTAAAAAAAAAACAAAAAACAAAAAACAAAAACAAATTATGTCAAACGAAAAATAAATAAATTTCTAACTAAACCTTTATTTCTTTAAAAAAGTGTTCTTGGAAATTTAGAAATTGCTGGAGACATCAGTTGTGTGTTCTTGCAAAGTGTCAAAAGTTTTGGGTTGGCTTACGCAAGGTTTCAAAAAGTTGTTTGTTTTTTTGTAAAGTACCAAAATAAAAATAAAATTAAAAAAATTAAAAAATAAATAAATAAATAAATAAAAAACCAATTGAAACAAAAAAAAACAAACCAAAAACAAAAAACGAAATGAATACAAAAAAGCAAAAAAAAACAAAATAGAAGATCTAGTTATAAACAAAAGATCTAATTTGATCTTGTAGTACAAAATTTGAATATCAATGAACTATTTCCAACTGTTTCAAAAAATTAGTTTAATGCATGATCAAGGTTATAGATCTACTAATCTAGCTTGGTTTCCTAGTTCTAAAATATTTTGAAAGGGGTTCAAAATATTTTGTAATTTATTTCAAAATATTTTGAAATTACTTTCAAAATATTTCGAAAATTTGATATTTCGAAATATTTTGAAATATATTTTGAAATATTTTGCTTATATTACAGTTTGTAAGACCTTACATAAGATTACGCTATTATAAATTTGCTGATGACATTAATATACCAAATAACTAGTTAATGTATTGCATATTAAATTTAAATATATATAAATGAATAAATTTGATTTTAATAAAGATATATATAAAAAAGTTCTCTTTGATTTTATTTAAAAAAAATAAAGCAAATAAACTAGTATAATGCTAAAGAGACCTTTAGTCAAATAAATTAGAAACTTATCTTTCTAGTAACTATTAGAGTTAAATTAGTTAAATATATATACTTTCACTCTTTAATACAGTAGTTACAATATATAAATGATATTCTTTATATATTATAATAATAGTATTATTTAATTGGCTATATACTTATTGTAGTATAAAAAAATTTTTGTATTTTGCAATTTTCTGATTTGGCTAAATATAAAAACTATTAAATTTTATTTGTATTATCTTAAATTAAATTAAATTAGAAATAGAATTATACTAAAATTTTATGTAAATTTTTTTGTTATAACTTGAAAAATAGTTTTATAAGCAAAATTTTAAGCTATTAATATATCTGTATTTTATATACAAGTGCACAAATTGAAATTATCTAAAAATAATACAGTATTATCCTTAAACCATTTAGTTAAGCTAGCAAATTTGTCTGTTTAAATTTTATAAATTCATATCTGATCTAATTTTGTTAAATATAAAAATATTAGAGGGTGTGGTGACTTAGGGAAGTTGGTAAGTTTTCACCACCAAGTAGCAGGCTAGAGTTCAAATCCCACTAATGACGCTTTGAAAAATAGACCTGTGTTCTAGTAACTGTTTCCTGTCGATCGGTTGGGTATATCACCTGTAGTCCTTGGTTATCATCTCGAATGGGAGCTTATGGATGAAGTTGTATCTCATAACACAGACAAATCCAAGGAACTGGGGAAACAGAAATCTATTTGGCAAAACCTGAGTAAGGAGGTAGCAAAGAACTTTGACGGTGCTACCAAAACTGGGATATTGGACCGGAGCTGAAGAACTGGTCGTTAATTTCAGGGACAAGACCTACCAACCTGGCTGCCGGATCGGGTACCGGAGGAAAAGGACCTATGTTATAAAAGTAGGTACCAGGAGGGGAAAAACCATAATGGCACCTAATGCCAAGTAGATCAACCCTTCTGGGCCAACTGGATTGGAAGTCTGGGAAAATAGTAAAGGACCAGTAGGAAACTGTTGGTGGGTACTGGTGTTGGAGTGAACCTTATAAGGGCAGAAGTAGGTAATGGTAGCAGTTGCAGGGTATCCCCTGATTGTGCCTCAGTAAATGTGTAAGTTACCAAAGTGTAGGTGAATACCCGGTAGGACAGGTACCGCTCTACCGAGTTTCCTGTTGAGGATAAGCTGGATTGTACCTTCGGGTATAAGAAGGAGTTCTAAGGGATTTTATGAAAAAAGACCCAGGTGTTTGGAATGACTGCTTAGATAACACAGACATCCGGCGAATCAGTTGAAAGTCTAGGTGGGAAACTGAAGATTAGAGGGTTTAAATAGGTAATTCCCATAGTTGGATTGCAGGTATGGCATCCTTCGGGTGGACCACTTAAATTAGATACCAAAAGTGTATGTATGGCTAGTTGTACTCTCATCCATGTAGAATCCAGATGCATAAACCAAATAAAGTATATGCCCCCAAAACAGGCACTTTGAAATTGAAAAAAAATATAAAAATATTATATTTTTTTTAAATAAAACTATAATTATATACTATTTAAAACTTGCTTTTGTTTGCTTAATATTTATAAAAAATTTAAGATTGTTTATAAAAGAAAAATATATATTTTTTAAAAAAAATTTAATTTTAGAAATTTTTTTCTTTTTTTTTAGTTTTGCTTAATAAAAATTTAAAATTTAACCCTATTATCTTAATTTAAAATTGTAGAGAATTTAAAATTAGAGTGAACTTATTTGTCGCCAGTGGTGACAGTCATCAGAGTGTGATCAACCAATTAGATCAAAGGATCATGTGTAATGTGAAAAATGCAAAAACTTTGATTTTTTTAAAAGAAAACATGTGCTTGTCACCGGCGGTAACACACCCTGTATAACATACGATCAAAACAAACATAACTACTTATAAATTTATTTTTGTTAGAGTTAGGGTTAGGGTTCGGGTTAGGGTTAGGTTAGAGGTAATTATATAGTAAAATTTCATGAGGAATTTTTTTTGCTAGAATAAAAGGTGGTTTATAGTCAAAATTTTCAGTTATCACGATATTTTTGAAAATAGTGTTTTTTCGCTTTATATTCATGTTATATGATCAGGTATAACATTATACCTAATCTTGATTCTTATTGGCACAGTTGGCACAGAACTGTCACTACTAGTAAAAATAGATTTACTTTTTTTAAAAAATCACTTCTAACTTAAAATTTTGTTTATTTAACTACTTTTTTTTATACAAAAAACAAATTCCTTGCAAAATTTTACTATATACAAAGCTATACCAAAACCCTAACTATGGCTTTAACTCTGACCCTAATGATAGTCCAATGCTTTGTTTTTGTTTTGAACAATCTAATTGGTTGATCATGTTCCGGTAACTGCCACCACCAGCGACAAACACTTTTTCTTAAAATTAAACTACTTTTATTATTATTATTTTTATAATTTATTAAACAAAATTTAAACTTTATTTAGCAGTAACTAAAAAATTTCTCTTCAAAAATATAAGTTTTATTAAAAATATAATACTGTATCTTTATCAAAATTAAAAATAAATTAATAATATTTAAATATATTATTTATAAAAGGAATATTTTTAATTTTATTCAATAAATAGGGGGGTCAAACTTAAATAAATTTAAAAAAACTTAAAAATTAAAAATAATTTAATTGATGTTCCACTAGTCATCTGATGTATGATCATAGTATAATGTAATGCAGTTCTTACACGTTTATTATATAGAGTGTAAATATCAAGTATCTCTAAAAAAAACTTTTTGTACTAAGTTAACAGCAAAGATTGATTAATTGAAAGTTGTAGAGCTTACCAAAACGAATCTAAAGAGGTTAAATCATCAAAATTGGCCCAGTAGTTGCCAAAATATTCTTAAAAAATAATTAGCTAACTATATAAAATTTTATATAAACAATATATAGTAATTTTATATAGTTAGCAAGTCATTTTTTAAAGATATTTCAGCAACTACTAGGCCAATTTTGATGATTTAAAGTTCTTTTGATTTGTTTTAGTGAGCTTTACAACTTTTAATTAATCAATCTTGGTTGTTAACTTAGTACAAAAAAAGTTTTGTTTAAATAATTGTTAAAAAATCTTGGCATTTCTTGCTTATATAATTTATATAGTAATCTGTATCACATTACACTATGACCATGCACTAGATGACTAGCAAATTATCAATTAGTAGGCAAATTTTGTTGCTTAATGGTTTAAGGAATAATATTTTATTATTATATAAATATTGGAATTTAATTATATAATTTGCAAGATATTTTCAAAAATATTTATTTAAAAATATATATTAAAACAAATAAAAAAACCTTTAATTGCAAAAACTAAATATAGTTATAAATTATGTTTTTTTATTTTATTTATAAAGCTTGATTTATACTATTTGAAATTTAGAGCAATATAATAGGCCACATAATAATAATATATAAAAACAATAATAGTATGATTTTTTCTTATTGTAGTAATAGTAAGAATATATAACAATTTACAAGATTGATCAAAAAGCATATTAAATTGGATAAAAATTTAATTTAATGGGCTTTAATACCATATTTGCAACATTTTTCAGGTTAATTTTAGTTTTAAAAATACAAATTAAATTATTACTATTATAAAGTATAAAATAGATTTATTAGCTACATACATATAGAATTTTTAAATTTTGTTAACACCAAGATCAAGATTTATTTGAGCAGAAACAACTTGGGCTTGAGACAAATCTAAATAAACAATTATTATTATTATTTTTAATTAAATCAATATACCATAATTTTAATACAATATATTAATTGAAAATAAATGCCTTTAATTGCTTTTGAAATTAATTTTGTGCTAATAATTTTGCTAGTATACATTTCATCAGGATGCTTTGATATTGGCAATAATTTAATAACTTTATCTGCTTCTAAGAATTGCTTTTTAATTTCATCGGTATCATCTGAACTTTCAATGCTTTTATTC
Organism: Gigaspora rosea; assembly: GCA_003550325.1. Classification (NCBI taxonomy): domain Eukaryota; kingdom Fungi; phylum Glomeromycota; class Glomeromycetes; order Diversisporales; family Gigasporaceae; genus Gigaspora; species Gigaspora rosea. The sequence goes on along the minus strand of QKWP01000175.1, from coordinate 398,329 downwards.
CATTTTTCAAGTATAACCCAAATGCCAGCAGCAGTAGGACGTTTTTGTGGATCAGAAATCATGCATTCCTTAGCCAATTTAATATAGCATTTAGGAGTTCCAGATGCAAGCTCTGGTCGCAATCCTCTACAAATATCCGCTCCAAGTTTGGCATTAAATTTACGTCCATCAAAAGGTCTTTGTCCAGTTGACATCTCTGACATAATAACTCCAAAACCATAAATATCTGCAGCTTTTGTAAACTTTTCACCCAATAATACTTCCGGAGCTACATAAGGCATAACCCCATAAATTTCACCTTTTGAGTCATTTTCACTAGTATTTTTAGACAATCCTAAATCTGCGATGTATGATTGCAGAGTTGTGCTAATACGGTTATCTTGCAAAATATTACCACTGTGAAAGTCTGCATGAATATACCCTGCCCTATGAATTTGATATAAATCTTTAGAAATATCGAAAAGTAGTTTTAATTTAGTCTTCCAGTTAACTTCTTGGAATTTTGTTCTTAAAAACTTATGAAGATTTCCACTATCAGCAAATTGAAGTACCATAAAGTAATCATTTTTATTGTTTTGAGTTAACCCATATATCTTAAGTTGACAACTAAATAAAATACATTTCATATGGTTTTCAAACTTTATAAATGAGATAGATAATTAATTAAAAAAATTAAATGAATTATTATTTAACAGACAGCTAAAAAATAACGATTTAGCTCACTTCTTTTAAAGAACCATCCGACAAGGTCTTAAGCGCAACGATGCTGGATGTTTCACGCGCTCTTTTGTAGTTATTATCATTAATTTCTTCAACTTTTCGTATGCCATCCAACCAGGTTGCTTTGTATACGGAACCAAATCCTCCTTTACCAATTTCTTTAACAATAGATAATCTATCAAATGGAATCCATTCAATCACATCTTCATATCTCCGGGTTCTAAGTTGGAACGATTTCATGCAATCGTCAATATTTTTATTTCCACTTGTCCATCTTGTTGCTTTATCAGGGTCACATGATAAACACCATGCGGGTCGAGTGTTATCTTCATTACAATGTTCACATTTTCCATATTCAGATTTTCTATATAATATATAATTGATTTATTTTGCATCTGCGGTTTTAAACTTCATATCGAATGTAAATTATTTTTTATTTACCGACTAAATTAATATGAATGAAATGAAATGTATGTAATGGTAATAAGTAATAATGAACTTGTTTTGTGAACTTGTTTTTGCTATTTTTATGTAGTAATATTATTAAATGTTATACTCACAGACTAATTAATGCGAATGAAATGAATTGTACGTAATGGAAATAGGTAATTATGAACTTGTTTTGCTATTTTTATGTAGTAAAATTATTAAATGTTCTTTATACTCACTCGCTGAATGAAATGATTAATGCGAATGAAATGAATTGTACGTAATGGTAAATAAGTAATTATGAACTTGTTTTGTTATTTTTATGTAGTAAAATTATTAAATGTTCTTTATACTCACTAACTAAATAATGCGAATGAAATGAATTGTACGTAATGGTAAATAAGTAATTATGAACTTGTTTTGCGATCTTGTTTTGCTATTTTTATGTAGTAAAATTATTAAATGTTCTTTATACTCACTCGCTGAACGAAATGATTAATGCGAATGAAATGAATTGTACGTAATGGTAAATAAGTAATTATGAACTTGTTTTGTGAACTTGTTTTGCTATTTTTATGTAGTAAAATTATTAAATGTTCTTTATACTCACACGCTGAATGAAATGATTAATGCGAATGAAATGAATTGTACGTAATGGTAAATAAGTAATTATGAACTTGTTTTGTGAACTTGTTTTGCTATTTTTATGTAGTAAAATTATTAAATGTTCTTTATACTCACTCGCTGAATGAAATGATTAATGCGAATGAAATGAATTGTACGTAATGGTAAATAAGTAATTATGAACTTGTTTTGTGAACTTGTTTTGCTATTTTTATGTAGTAAAATTATTAAATGTTCTTTATACTCACTCGCTGAATGAAATGATTAATGCGAATGAAATGAATTGTACGTAATGGTAAATAAGTAATTATGAACTTGTTTTGTGAACTTGTTTTGCTATTTTTATGTAGTAAAATTATTAAATGTTCTTTATACTCACTCGCTGAATGAAATGATTAATGCGAATGAAATGAATTGTACGTAATGGTAAATAAGTAATTATGAACTTGTTTTGTGAACTTGTTTTGCTATTTTTATGTAGTAAAATTATTAAATGTTCTTTATACTCACTCGCTGAATGAAATGATTAATGCGAATGAAATGAATTGTACGTAATGGTAAATAAGTAATTATGAACTTGTTTTGTGAACTTGTTTTGCTATTTTTATGTAGTAAAATTATTAATACTCACTAACTAATGCGAATGAAATGAATTGTATGTAATGGTAAATAAATAATTATGATCTTGTTTTGTGTTCTGTTTTGCTATTTTTATCTAGTAAAATTATTAAAAATTTTTTATACATACGGGCTAAAATACATAATAAATATTTATGAGCTTAAATTGTTGATAAATAGATCCAATAAATAAATGCTTTTTATGCTTACTCCCTGATAATTAAAATTGTGTAAAAAAATTTAATATGAATAAACTATAAACATCATAAAAAATAAAATTTAACTCACATTTGAATCCATTCCCACAATTGATTACTATTTTTTTCCACGCCGATTCCGTAATAATAACACCAGGCAGTTTTCCAAATTCCCATTGAATTACCTGCCTCACCAGACTTCAGATAATATGTAAACGCTTTATGCTTATCGATTTCGACTCCAATTCCTAAATAATAACAATATCCAACTTGGTACATTCCGTTAGAATTATTCATGTCTGCCGATTTTTGGTAATATGTGAATGCTTTGTTTTCATCCTTTTTAACACCTATCCCATGTTCATAACAATAACCAAGCAAATAATTTCCGTTTGGTTCGTTTGTTTCTGCTAATTTTCGACTGCTGTCGAAATTCAATTGATTGAAAGCATTGTTTGTCATATGGATTTAAAAAAATGTTTGAATATTACGATTTACCGATACTGTACTGGTTTTTTATTTTTTTTTATTTATTTACTTGGTTATACTACATATCCTAATTTATACCGGCCGGCGCTACAGTTCTGCACAGAATTCAGCCTACATGCATTGAAAATGTTATTGGTGCATAAGTTGCCAGATTATAATGAAATCATAGTATAAATTTTTTTTGGGTGCATTTTTTAGAGAAAGTTATAATAAACAAGTATTAGTGGGTTTTAGAAGGTTAGCAGGTTAAGTTGAAAATGTAGATTTCATTTTAAATTATGATCTGTGACAATAAATAAATATGCATAGATTTATGTACATACTGTATATATGTACCTTCTAATACATAACGGATAAAAAAATTTGTCCAAGTTTGGTTTCTCATTCCTCTCATTATATATATATATTTAAAAAAATAAAAAAATTTAATACAAATTACTCTTATTACTCACATTATATTAATTGTTGGGGATACTGAAATCCACATGATCTCTGTATTATCAGTTTTCCTAAAATTTCTGAAAATCAAAACAATTGAATGCTATATCTATATAAAAGACCTTCTAACTAGAGATGGCAAAGTCCTTAAGTCTGGGACTCTAGAACCTGGTTTTGGGACCTGGTCTTTAAACTCTAGGTCCCAATTTTAGGACCTGAGTTCATAGGTCTGCAATAGATCCTAATATAAAATATATTAGAGCCTAAAATATATTAGTAATAAAATAGTAAATATGTTCATTTCAATTTAAACTATTGACAGACATACTATCACTGGTCGAAATTAAAACATTCAGTAATAAATCAGCAATAATTCAGTAACAATTCAGTAAACATTCAGCAACCATTCAGGTGCCGATTCCTGCTACTCAGTTGCCACTCAGCTACTATTCAGTAAAAATTCAGTAATATATTACTAAATTTTTACTGAATGGTAGCTGAGTGGCAGGAATCGGTATCTGAATGGTTGCTGAATGTTTACTGAATTGTTACTGAATTATTGCTGATTTATTACTGAATGTTTTAATTTCGACCAGTGTATATCTATATATACTGTGAATTAGCTTAGATATACTTTACTTAATATGCTATTCTATCTGTTGCACAAATTTGCTATTTCAACAATATTTTATTGCAAATAAACATGGGAATATATACAGTATTAGTAAATGCTAAATTTTAAATTCAACTAATCAAATCTCTAAAAAACTATAGTTATAATAAGATTACTACTAATATTGCAACATATAGTTTAATTTTGCAATATTATGCTGTATTAATAAAATTAATACAAGTTATAATGCTATTCTATATAATAAAGATACTTTTTAACCAATTAGTATTTACAATAAAACAAAGAATTTTAATTGGTTAGAAGGTATCAGAACTGAATTCAAGAAGTTGAACATAAGTTCTAGAACTTTTTATATAAGAACCTGGTTCTTAGGTTTGTGTGATAGAACCTACAAGTCCTAGGACCAAGACCGGACCTAAACTGACTTTACCATTCCTACTTCTAACTGTTTCAAAAAGGTAATCCTAACCATAATCCTAACTACCATAAATGGCTGAATAAAAAATCCCCCTAGATTAGTATGCCACTGAAATTAATTTTTGAAAAAGGCCTATTTCGTCTTCATTAGAGAAAATTAAAATTTTTTATAAGGAAAAAAATAAAATTTATATAAATATGTTCCTTATAATTTTGTCTATTTAAAAAAAGTATCAAATAATTTTGTCTTTCAAGTAAAATAGGTCAAAAACAATCTTGTCTTCAAATTTTAATTTCAGTTTTTTAAACCTAAAATAATTTCGTCCTCATATATACCCTAGATAGTAGACCCACTATGTACTATACCCGGGTGCAGATCACAGGATCTTTTTTAATTAAATGTGGCTCTTTTTTAAAATCTAAATTGCATATTATAAGTGCAAAGTTGTGCATTTCAAATTTTTACACTATACAATATGCTCTTAGCTATGTACTATATCTGGAGTCTATTATAGATTTTAAAATTGGTAAAATATAACAGACCTGGGTCTTGTATCCAGCCATTTACAATACAGCGCAAATTTTTTTTGTTAGTGGTTTTATAGATGCTTTTTGTCTTATAGTTAGAGTTAAAGTTAGTGCCTTTTTGATATAGTTAAAAGGTCTTTTATATAGATATCAAAAACATACTAACTGGTAGGGTTCTGCAATTTGATTCAATTCAATTTAATTCGATCAAATATTTGATCTTAAATCAAATTCAAATACAGAAATTTTAAGTCAAATCAAATTCAAATTAACAATATATTTAATTCGATTCAACAAATATTTGAAAATTTTTATTGAAACTATAAATATGATAGCTATTTTACAAATTTTTATTAAAACAACTACCTTTTTTGTTTTATGAATATAAAGCTATTTTGATTAGAAGATCATTTTTTACTTAATACAGAAATTCAATTAACTTAGTAAAATTTTGTGTAAATTGAAAATTTTAAAAAGTAACCAAAATTTTAAAATTTTTTAAAAATTAAAATAAATTTAATTTGATTTGATCAAATCAAATTCAAATTAAGGGTTTATTCAATTCATTCAAATTCAAATATACCTGATATTCAATTCAATTTGACTTTGAGGAACCCTACTAACTGGTATTGTTTTGATTGTATAGTATAGGTTAATTGGTTATATAAGTTTAAAAATTTTAGAAATTTAATGATATAGAGATTATATAGATTTTAGTATCATTTGATTTTAGCATCATCCCTGATATTAATTAAAAAAAATTTTGATATAGTACAAATCACTTTTATTATTTTCTTATTATATTAATAAAAAATATTAAATACAAATTACTTTTTTATTATCTTATTATAATAATAAAAAAAAATAAATACAAGTCTCTCTAATTACTCTCATTATATTAAAAAAATAAATAAATACAAGTTACTCCTATTACTTTTATTATTAAAAAAATTAAATACAAGTCATTTTCATTATGCTCATTATATTAATAAAAAAAAATAAAAATAAAATAAAAAATAAATAAAAAAAATAAAAAATAAAAAAATAAAAAAAATAAAAAAAAACAAGTTACTCTTATTACTATTATAATATTTATAAAAAAAAAAAAAAAAAAAAAAAAAAAAAAAAAAAAAAAAAAAAAAAAAAAAAAAAGAAAGAGAAAAAGAAAAAAAATCAATTATTATAAAATGCACTTATGATGTTTTACCACTATAGGTAAATTAGATTTGCAAATTCATGTAACAAAAACAAAAAATAAATTTTTACAAAACAAAAAACAACTTTTAATTACTTTAGGGTTAGGGTAAGGCCTGGGATTTTATTAGACATTATTATATACAAAATTTAGCAAGGAATTTTTTTTATTAGAGCCCCAAAAGTAGTTTTATAAGCAAAATTTTGAGGTATAGATGTTTTTTAAAAAAAATAAACAAAAAAGCGAAATTTTTTGTTACAACTGATCTTAAATTTTGATTGGCTATTCTAATAGTTTTGAATAACATAGTGTAAAACACCATAGATGCGTTTTAATAAAACTCAAAAAATTAATGAGAGTAATTTTAATAAAAAATTTAAAACCAAATAAAAGAGCAACTTGTGCTAATAGTATGCCATAAAAAAAAAATTGATAATTCAAATAATACACTTTTATTATTTTTGTTTAATAAATATAACTTTGCAAGTTTCAAAAGAATTTAAACACTTTTAATCCAAATACCAAATATCTTTATTTTATATTAACAAAAAAGTTAAAATATATATTGTACCTCTGTTATAAGCTTATATATCACTTTTGGGTATAATACTACTATATATTATATGTTATAAAAAGTTATTAAAAATCATATACGGTGTCCAAAAATATTTTGCATTTTTGTATAATCCAAGCTTTTGGACCTAATAATTTGTCAAAATTTAATATAATTTACTAATTAATCTGCTAATTAGGACCCTAAAATATATATAGATAGATCAGATTAATTATAAAATTATCAAAAATAGAAAGATTTGCAAAAAACTCTCAAAATAAGCAAATAATTACTATAAATAGGAGTCATCTAAAGCCATGTCCATCACATGACATAGAGCCAATAGGATTGTTTATTTTGATCAACACGGATCAGCCAAAGAGACAAAAACAGCAAAAAAAAAGCTAAAGTCGTAAAAATACAAGAAACAACAGTCTAAACCCATCTTGGTGCATTAATAAAAATGTTAGAAGGACAATTTTACTATAAGACATGCCCTAACCCTAACCCCAAATTAACCCTTACCCTAACTTTAATTAAAAAATCAAAAGCACATAACTGAACACGGCTTTAGATGTCCCCTATAAATAGTAAAGATCTGCATAAAAATATTAAAAATAAACAAACTAATATCTGACCTATCTATATATATTTTGGGATCCTTGCTAACTAATGTATTAAATAATTGCTAGTATTAATGCTCTATAGGTTTAATTTAATGTTTGAATTTGAATCATTAGATTGGTTCAGGTTACATAAAATGCAAATTTATTTGGACTTAATATGCAATATATTTGGCGCCGTTAATATTGTATAACATTACACAAATCTTCTTTTGGTAGCCTAATCTAATGCGGGCCAACCCTAACCCTAAATTTATAATGCGGGCAAACCCTTACCCTAATTTTTTAAGGCCTTAACATAATGCGGGCCAGATTTTTGCAATTTTGTGTAACCTTGGACTATATTCAAGTTGCACCAATAAAAACTCGACTTTTTTTGTAGATTAATAGTTATTTCACGCTGTTAATATCGTGTAATATTACACAAGTCTTGTTTTGGTAATCTAGTAGGCCTGCTAACCTAATTTTATAATGCGGGCCAACCCTAACCCTAATTTTATAATGCGGGCCAACCCTTACCCTAATTTTTTAAGGCCTTAAAAAATTATGGTAAGGGTTGGCCCGAATTATAAAATTAGGGTTAGGGTTGGCCCGCATTATAAAATTAGGTTAGCAGGCCTACTAGATTACCAAAACAAGACTTGTGTAATGTTATACGACATTAACAGCACAAAATAACTACAAAAAAAGTCGAGTTTTTATTGGTGCAACATATATTGCCATGGTGCAAATAGAGAAGGTTGATTGATGATCTACTGTTACATGAAATCCATGGTGCAAATAGCAAAAACCATGGTGTAAATAGCAGTACCCTATTTTTTTTATTTTATTATTAATTTTTTATTATATATATTTTTTTTATTTAATAAATTTTTCTTTTTATTTAAATTTTTTTTATTCCATATTTCAGTATTTATTTTTTTTATTTAATTAATGATCCGGATAAGATCGGCACTATTACCATATTGGGACAATAGTAAATTTTGGGAATAAGTACAATATAAATTTTTATTATATGCAGAAATCTGAAGTCGGTCCAATGAAAAGTATTTTTTTTATTAAGTTAACGGTTTATGTCAATTAATTGAAAGTTGTAAAGCATAATGAGACGCATCTAATGGTGGTTAGATCATCCAAATCGGCCCACTGTGTGCTGAGATATCGTTAAAAAACGATTGGCCGACTATATAAAATTTCTAGTTTGTTTACATAGAATTTTATATAGTCGGCCAATCGTTTTTTGGCGATATCTCAGCGTACACTGGGTCGAATTGAATGCTCTAACTACCATTGGATGCGTCTCAGTGAGCTCTACAACTTTCAATTAATTTACATAAACTGTTAACTTAATAAAAAAAATACTTTTCATTGGACCAACGTCAGATTTCAGCATATAGTAAAAAACATAGTAATTTCCCCCAAATTCTAATATAAAAATAGTGCCGATCTTATCCGGATTAGCAATTAAATTATTTTTTTTATTCCATTTTACTTTATATTTTTATTTTTAGTTTTATTTTTTTTATTTTTATTGTAAAAATTTTTTTTATTATTATTTATTTTTTTAATTTTTCTTTATTATTTTTTTTATTTTTTTTATTTTTTAATTTTTTTATTTATTTTTTTATTTATTAATATGTTTTTTCTTATTTATTTATTTAAATTTTTTTTAACTTTTTTAAAATAGCCAGTGATACACAAGATCATCAGGTTGTTACGATCTATTTTAAATTATCTTAAGTACTGTGTTATAAGTTAAGTTTTTTTTTAAATTGATTTTTGGATTCTCTATTTTTTATTATTATTTATATTTAATTTTTTTATTGTCTGGAGCGTAGTGACAGACTCATACTTTTACGCCCTTTGATGACTAAAATTACGGTTTTGATGCATTTTGATTAAAATATCAAAAACGTAATTATTGCATTTTCCGGATGTAATGCCGCGTGCCTATATTCAGTGTTGTACATTTTCACTGTCCCAGCCTTTTTTTGCCATGTCCCAACGTCCCAATGTCCCAGCGTCCCAAGTGTCCCAACTATGTCCCAAGCCTTAATAATTAATAAATTAATTTAAAAAAATATATAATTATATATTTTTTTAGGTGCTGAACACATTTTTAAAAAAATTTAATTGGATTATCTTAATAAAATTTTAAGTAATTTCAATTTATAAAATTGTCCCAGAATGTCCCAAAATGTCCCAACGTATGTCCCAACTGTCCCATGTACAACACTGCCTATATTTGCATATTTAGTGCAACAACAACATAGATTTTACACGTTTGTGTCATGGGCTGGTTCGAATTAATTACTCGGATAACTAATTTATATGTATTGTAAAAACCCCGTTTTTCTGCATTCGTGCTTCCGGAAGTACTATATGCACATGAAAAAGAATACATGGAAAATAATACACTCAAAATTCAGATAAGTTTTTCTAATATCGTAAAATTTCCTCTACTATTATAGCTTGCGCGATTTAATTCTAAAAGCTTAGAAACCCAGAATCTGCTTTTTACAATGTACATGTACGTATGTAAATAAAAAACTGAGTTTTTAGACATTGCTATAATCTTGGAAATTTGAGCATTAATTTTGTTAAAAAAAAAAAGAAATATTTTACAATATATTTCTGTATTTCAGAGTTCTGACTAAACAATTTTCAAAGCAAAGTTTTCTGAAAAACTTTCAAATAATTGCCTTTAACTTCTTGATGACAAAGACAAACAAAGACGGCTTGCAAAATATCCTAATAAGGTTTTTGAATCAGAAGTTTCACTTCTCTTCCAGAAAATGCTCTAATTTGCATGTCTTTAAACTAAAGCCATGCCCTGAACTCTAGACCTCGATTTAAAAATATAAACCCTATCAACATCCACCTATAATCTTTTATTATCAAAACACCTTAAACCCTAATTTAATTATTATGAAAATGCTCCAAATAATTTTTATTGAGGTTGAAATAGGAAAACGAATGACTTGAATATCTTTTTTTTTTTATTAATCTCTACCTTAACGTTGATAGTGCCGTTTAACTGATTTTCAAGAAAATTTGGTAGGTTTATTTTTATTTTTTGAACTACAATCTTTTTTTTCACTTTTAATCGTATAGTTTACCATTACTGGATCATCATTTTCTGTGTTTTTGAAATTCTTGAGAGCTTTCTCCAAATCACAAACAAAAATTTAAGGAAACGAATCTATTAGAAATTTAGTAGATGCCAAACCAAGTGAAATCTAACGCCTATACGAAACCTGAATTCGTTATGCTCAAAACGTTTTGTATGGTCAATGCAAAAATCGTTAGATATGTGTTTGTATTTTATTTGATTTATTTGATTTATTATTTTGTTTTATGAAGAGGTTTAACTTTATTATTATTATTATTATTATTATTTATAAAGTAGCGTTTAGATTTTTTTTATCGGTGAGAATAACATATAACGACAGTGTTGTCACTGGATCAAAAAACTATAACAATCGTTATTACTGAAATATAACAACTGAATTACTGTAAGTCAACTAAATTTTATGGAACTGCAGAGCAACTATTTAAAATTGATGAACAGTTCTGACGCTGTCTTAAAAAAGAGGTTTGAATTTATTATTACTATTAGATAATCATAATAACGTACTGTACGTATGTACGTATAACGAGATCGGGAATTAGTGTGTGATACAACTTATTAAGCGAGATGATTTACAGATGGATAAAAAAAAAACTGGGAACAAGTTACCAGATAGAAATTGCTCAAAGCGCAGATTTACTGACCGATCTTAATTTGATAGATTAGAAGGATTGGTCTCTTAATAAAAATACAAGGTTTGTTTAATAATTGAGTAATAATACTATATGATAATTCCTTTCTAATATTCGAACTGCTTTTTTTATTTCGAATTGCATTGTTATTCGATCTAAAATGATACGATTAAAAGGTAAATTTATGTTTGTTTTTTTTTTAAAAAAAAATTGTAGTAACTATCTTATTAGATTCGGATTAGACAAGACATCCGACCAGATAGCTGAAAAACAAATGTGGATGTCTTCTACGAAACGTATAAGATTTAGTTAGCATTTAATCTTAGGTAAGTATCTATTAATTCATTTTTATTCGCTTTTTTTTTTTACTTTATTATTATTATTATTATTATTTCTAATTTTTTTTACTTGTTTTTTTTTTGAATTGGTAAATAGATACCGATTCTAAAATAACA
>QKWP01000175.1:361957-384821 GCA_003550325.1 Gigaspora rosea | reverse complement strand
TTTTTTTTTTAAAATAATTTAAAAAATAATAATATAAATAATGTTATTAATAATAAAAAAATATAAATAAAATTTTTTAAAAAATAATTTAATATTAAAAAAAAAATAAGTTGAAAAAAGTTAAAATAAAAATTTTATATTAAAAAAAATAAAATAATTTAAAACAATAAATATAATAATTTAATTAAATAAAATAAAAATAAAAAATAATGATAACTTAATTAAAAATTTAATTTATTTTTTATTTTATAATAATAATTTATTTTAAAAAAATCATATAAATTTATGATTTTAAATAATTTGTATACTATTAAGTTATTGGGCATTTAATGCTTTATTTTTAATAATCTTATTATATTCATTCTATATATTTATTTAATTTGTATTTTAAATTTATATTATTAATTTTTATATAATTTATTAAACTAATAATACAAATTAATATAAAAAATTTTATTAATTAATCAATTTTATTTAGCTAATTAATTAATTGTCTATTTAATTAATTTACTAATTAATTAATTTATTAATTAATGCTCCAGACGCATACCGGTTTCCGGTTCCTAGTTTATTATTTTTTTTTCGTTTCTAATGATTATTTTTTTTGCTACTTTTTCTTTAAAACAGAAAAAAATAGTTTGTAGATTACATGAATCTACATAAATATAAAGATAATTAATTTTTTTATTTTTTTTTTGTTTTTTTTTGTTAGCTTTGTTACAACTTACACTAATGTATTTTTTGATCTTTTATGGCATTTTTGTGAGTTTTTCTAGTACTTTTTCGATTCTTGAAATCATATAGCATTCTTGGTAATTTGGTAGCGTTTCATGGTAATTCAATTGTTCTTGTGGTAAAGTGACAGCGTTTTTGCAATGAAGTAATAGCGTTCTTGCAATAATTTGACACCATTTTTGTGATGATTCAATGGCATTGTTGTGGTAATTCGATAGTGTTCTTGTTTGATTTTACAGGCTTTTTGCAATAAAGTGACAGTGTTTTTGTAGTGATTTGACATTGTAGTAAATAAAGTGATATAGTAACTTTACGGCATTTTTGTTGTGTGCTTGTATATATTCTTGTAGTGAATTATAGCGATCTTGTAGTGAATTGATAGTATTGTATGCATTCTTGTAGTAAAATGGTAGCATTCTTGTGGTGATTCGATAAAGTTCTTGTAGTGATTATATGGCATTCTTGTAGTAAAGTGATGACATTTTTGTAGTAAGCTTGATACTGTTTTTGTAGTGAATTGATAGTGTTTTTGTATGCGTTCTTGTAGTAAATTATGTTGTTCTTGTTGTAAATTAATAGTATCTTATATGCGTTTTTGTAGTGAAGTGATAGTGTTTTTTTTTCTTGTGATGAAAATAATATAATACCTTTGTAATAAAAAAAAAATTTATATTATATAAATTTATATTTATTATATATTAAAATAAATATTGTTGTAATAAAATAAAAATAATTAGAAATTTATAGTAATTTCCAATATAGTAGTGGGATTAGTATTTGGTATATTACAATATATTTTTTTTAATAATAAAAAAACATATATACAAAAATTTTTTCTTTACTAATAGCTATGGGGTTACAGATCTTCACAGATTTTTAATATAGTGCCAGTGGCTTTAAATTTCCATAAAAAATAGCTTTACAAAAAATACTACTTCTCTTTTAAAAATTTATAAAATGTAAAACTAATCTACAAGTTTTGTTTTTTATATTTTTAAAGAAAATATTTGTAGTTTAGATTTCAATTTAAAGCTAAACCGGTAGAGCAGTAGCCTTTTAAAAATTGACAATTTATTTTTTTATTTTTTTTTTTTTATGTCAAAGTTCCCGCTCTGGGTAAGAGTTTATTTAATCAAGCCTGTGGATCAAGGGTGCCTCTTTGAGCAGCCCCACAATTGTTACATTGAATGAGAGTACAACTCGCCACACATACAACTTTTGGTTGTCTAATTGAAGTAGTCTGCCCTAAGGTTCTACACTAGTTGCCATACCTACAACCCAACTAGAAGATTGCCTATTTAAACCCTCTGGTCCAATGCTTCGCATGTCAATCCTATTTGTAATCACCGATACAGCCCTCTGATACATTAGTCAGTCGAAATTGACAATTTATTAATAAATTGTAAAAATGTAAATGTATATGTTTTTAATTTAACCAAATCAGAATATAGCATTATAGTCATGTGATATCTCTTTTGAGGCATTAAAAAAATTTTGGTCCTCAAAAAAAAACTGACCCTCTCTAAAAAAACAAAAGAAAAAGCTCTATTTACTATTTAATTGGATATATGTAAATCACGTGACTTTTTAGCAAAAGTAAACAAAATTATGTAATTGGAGGTTTAAAGCTACTGATACTATAATTGATCTTTTAATCAAAACTTTCCCAATATTAATTGCTAAAGATCTGTGCAGAAATAAAAAAAATTCTTCAATGATCGCTAGTAGGGTCGCAGATCTGTATTAATTTTAATAATTGTTTTATTTTAAAAATTTGCACAGAGCTGTGCTAAAAAAACTTTTCTGACAGTAGTTAAGAATGAGATATTTGAGTAAAAGATACTGAATGAGTATAAAATTATAGGAAATAGCTATATAAAAAAAGAAAAGTAGAAAAGTGTTCTTTCTCTTTTGTCTTTGCTAGCTCAACAAAAGTCTAGCTTTGTCATTAATGCCTATCTACTCATTACTAGATTGGAGCTTTTTGCAAATTATGTAATCTTATAGATAGTTGAATAGGTGAACTGAATATTAAAGAAAATTGGCTACTTGGCCAGATTGAGTAGACCAGGTATTAGAAATAATAATAATAGAGTTAGAGTTATTACTAAAAATACAAAGCTAGGAACAGCTAAAGATCATATAAGCAGTAAAATGAAATTTATATATATATTTTATAGTTATGTTGGTTGAATATAAGGTCAAGTGACAAATATTTTACTAATAAATTTGTTAGCCAATATATTAAATAATTGCTATAATATCTGTAATGCTTTGCAGATTCAATCTAAAGTTGAGTCCGAATCGTTAAATTGGCTTAGATTATATAAAATACAAAATTTTTTGGACTTACTAAATAGTATGGTCATTATATATTATATTTGAGCCTTTTTTTTTTCTTAGTTCTTTAAGAACTTTATTAGTTCTAGTATGCACTAAAATAGCCACTAGTCGAAATTAAAACATTCAGTAATAAATCAGCAATAATTCAGTAACAATTCAGTAAACATTCAGCAACCATTCAGGTACTGATTCCTGCCACTCAGCTACCATTCAGTAAAAATTTAGTAATATATTACTGAATTTTTACTGAATAGTAGCTGAGTGGCAACTGAGTGGCAGGAATCGGCACCTGAATGGTTGCTGAATATTTACTGAATTGTTACTGAATTATTGCTGATTTATTACTGAATGTTTTAATTTCGACCAGTGAGCTGCACTTAAAGTTTCTTAATTCTTTAAGAACTTGATTAGTTTTATGTTCTAGTATGCACTTTTCTATACTAAAATAGCCATACTTGAAGAAAGAATAATAAAATTGCTTTACTGTATATAGTAGTTCAACTATTTTTCTTTCTTATAATGCTAAATTATGGTTAGCTTTGTCATATATATAGCAGTTATAAGATCTTTGGGTTGAACTTCCTTTACATTTTTGTTTTTTCTTAATACTACTAATACAGTTGCTTTTTTTTAATTCAGCCCTCTATGTACTGAACTCTTAATAATCTGAACTAAAACTTTCAGAACAAATATTTTATATATATTTCCTCTAGATATATCGAATTAATATAATAAATTTGCTATTTTGGATCCAAACTCAAATTAATTAGTACATATAATCTATTTAAATAAATTTATTTTGTATTACAAATAAAATTTATTCTATATAATTAATTAAACTAGTGTTCTGACCCAGGTTAGATAATAGTGTTCTAACAGATCAGATAAATCAGCAAATTTTATATATACCTAAATATATATCGATTACTAACTAGATAAAATATATATCGATACTCAACACTCTTGCTGATTTCTATTGATAGTGATAGTAATCGATATATATCTGACTTAGATATTAATTGATATATATTTGATATGATATATCGATTAATATTATATTTATATAATCATGCTTTTTGCAAATTTTTAAATATTCAAATTTTTGCAAGTTTTTACAAGATTTCACAATTTAATATAAAAATTTATATTTTTTTTATTTATTATTATTATATATTATATTTTAAATAAAATATATATTACTATTACATATTTTATTATATATTATTATACATTACAAAAAAAAATGAAAAAAAATAACCAAAAAATAAAACCAAAAAAATAATAAACTACTTTTGCACTTTGTCTCATCTAATTCCATAAAAATACTAGTTAATATACTTATTTTTCTCACCCTGCAGTTAGTTATTATTTCATAAAAATACTAGTTTAACACACTTATTTTTTTCACCCTGCAGTTAGTTATTATTTCCTTTCTTTGCTTTAACTATTATATTCATTTATATTTGCTATTTCTTGCAAAGTGCCAGAGAAGTTAGAGTTGGTGTTCTTGTAAAGTACTGAAAAAGTCGGGATAATTTTTTGCAAAGTTCTGAAATAAATAAAAAAATAAAATTAAAAAAATAAATAAAAAAAAAAACAAACCAAAAAACAAAATGTAAGCAAACTAAATAAATAAATAAACCCCAAATTTCTATTTCCCTGAAGTAAAAGTTCATGTTTTTGCAATTTAAAAATAGTCAAAATCAAGGTTTTCACAAAGTGCTAGAATAAATAAAAAAAAATAAAGTTAAAAAAATAAGTAAAAAAAAAACAAACAAAACAATGATAATATAAGCAAACTGAGTAAAAAAATAAAACCCCAAATTTCTATTTCTTTGAAGTAAGAGTTCGTAACTGAAATTGTTAAAATCAAGTTGTATATATTCTTGCAAAGTGCTGAAAAAGTCTGGATTTGCTTGCAAAGTACAGTATTAAAAAAGCATAGATTATTTTTCTTGCAAAGTGCAAAAATAAAATAAGTTAATAAAAAAAATAAAAAAAACAAACCAAAAACAAAAAGAACAAAAAATATCAAACAAAAAAATAAATAAAGCACTAACTAGATCTTTATTTCTCTAAAGAGCCATTCTTGGAAATTTATAAATTGCTAGAGAAATCTTGTGTATTCTTGCAAAATATCAAAAGGCTAAGTTGGCTTGTACAAAGTAGTGAAAAGTCATTAAATATCTTGCAAAGTACTAGAGAAGATAGGGTTAGTGATTTTGTATAAAAATAAAATAAAAAAAAATTAAAAATAAAAAGAAAAAACAAAACAAACTAAAAAAATAAAACCAAACCAAAAAAAACAAAATAAAAATGAAAAACAATATAAAATTGATAGAAAATCTAAATTATAAACAAAAAAATAAACAAGGATCTAATCTGATCTTGTAATATAATCATCAAAATATTTCAAAAATGTTAGTCAAACATGCCCTTAATAAGATCTATATTACAAATCTACTGATTTAGTTTGGTTTTTTGGTCCTAAAATATTTCAAAAGAATTCAAAATATTAAAAGAAAAAGCAAGAAAAAAAAAAAAAGAAAAGAAAAAAAAGGAGAAAGGAGTAAAAGGAAGAGAGGAATAAAAAAAAAAAGATGAGTAAAAATAGTATAAAACAGCTTTTTTTATTTTTTTTTTCTAAACCAATTTTTTTTAATTTGCTTTAACTAGCATTTTATTTTTTATTATTTTTTTTTTTAGAATTAAACTATATTGTTCTATTACTAGTGTTTATTAGTAACCAAAGTTAGAATTTTTGTGACAGGTCAGAATACTAGTCTAGACTATGTAATTATTAAAGATCTGTTAATTATTATATATTGTTCCAAATAATTACAATTATAATCAATTTATAGATATATAACAATTTATATAGAAAATAATATATATTAATTATAGATATATATCATTTTTAACTAGTTAATCAATATATAGGGTGAGTCAGTAGAAAAGGGACAAATCATTTTTAGTAAAATTTTTTTAATTTTTAAACTAAAATATCTTGACAAATATTTAATTAAATTTGCTAAATATTTTTTTATTTTAATCTTAAAATTATATAGAATTAAAAATAAAAAATAATTTATTAAATTTATTAAAATAGTTGTTAAGATATTTAAACTTAAAGTCAAGAAAACTTTTACTTAGAAAAAATTTGTCCCTTTTCTACTAACTCACCCCTATATATTGTTATTTTTTAATTGATATAAAATGATTAACTGTTATATTTCAATCAATATCTATATATAAAATTTGCTAATGTATTTAACCCAGGTCAGATAATAGTGATCCAATAGTTTAGATATTTAACCCAGACCATAACCCAGATTAGGCAATAGTGATATGATGAGTCAGATATTTAACCTGAGCTATAATTTGGATCAGATATTTAAGCTGGGCCATGATCCAGATCAGATAATAGTGACCCAGCAAATAATAAATACAAAAATTGGAAAAATGCAAAAATTGGAAAAATTAGTATAAAATAGTTTTTATTTTTAAATTTTTTTTATATTTTATACAAAATATATTTATGGTATATAGTAGATATACATAAGAACGAAACTATTTCGGGTTCTAAAATTTGAAATTAAAATTTGAAGACGAAATTGATTTGATCTATTTTACTTGAAAGATGAAATTATTTGATACTTTTATTGAATAAACAAAATTATAAGGAACATCTATATATAAATTTTATTTGCTCTGTTTTATAAAAAATTTTAATTTTTTCTAATAGAGACGAAATAGGCTTTTTTCAAAAATCAATTTTAATGGCATCACTAATAGTAGATTATTCATTAAACAGGCTTAATAATTTTTTTATCTTTTTTTTATTTTTTCTTATTAATAGCTCTTTATATACTGAATTTCGATTAGAGTTCAGTTTAAAAAGAGAAATTTTATATTCTGGACTTTCTCTATACTAAACAAAATCTCTTGGGACAGCCTGTTTGGATTAGAAAAAAGCAACTATATATCTTTGTTTTTTTGGTCTTCCTTTACCAACAACTTAGAAGAGTTTTGGACTTAGTAAAACTTGATACAGGCTTCGAAACAGAAGTAACTGATTCTTCAGATATGTATTCATTTTCTAATTCACAAGCATTTTTATCTTTAACCATATCATCAGATGAAAATTGATTAATTATGCTTTCTTGTTTCTGATTAGTTTGTTGATTTACAGAATATTTGGCATTTACTTTCTATTAATATAGATAGCCCTTTAGGATCTAAATTATCTCACTATCAGTCAACCGACTTGTCATACTATTTATGACTAAGTTTTTTTTTTTATTTTTTTGACAGTCTTGTCGGTAGGGATGGTAAAGTTAGTCCAGGTCCGGTCTTGGTCCTAGGACTTGTAAGTCCTATCGCACGGACCTAAGGACCAGGTCCTCATATAATAAGTTCCAGAATTTATGCCTAACCAATAGAATTAAGTCCTTGGACTTAGTTTTAATACTTTTTAACCAATTAAAATTTTTTGTTTACTATTTTATTACTAATATTTTTAAGTTCTATATTAGGACCTATTGTGGACCTATGGACCTAGGTCCTAAAATTGGGACCTAGTCTTTAAAGACCAGGCCCCAAAACCAGGTCCTAAAGTCCCGGACTTAAGGACTTTACCATTCCTACTTGTCGGTGCTTAAATACAAATTGAATCAACTAATTAAACTAATTCTAGTAAATGCTACTTTGCAATTGCAAGCCCAGTATTATCCGGCTACCTTAATTTGTACCCAGATGCAACCTGTCGCACTTAGTCATGTATGACCCAGAAATTTTATTTTGGCTACTTGGCTATCTTATATACCAAACCAAAATAGTACAACGGCATTTACAATTCTATCTTCTACCCCTTGAGAAAACAAACTTTCAACTAAATCTTTCCTTCTCTGAGAATAATTGTCCTTAATTCCATTATTCAACGAATTTCCTTCTCCTAGACTTCTATTAAAAAGCTTAACTTTTCCCGAAGAAAACCCTTTGTCACACTTCTTGCGCTTGTCATTTCTTGAAATTTTGTTAGCTTTTCCCTACTGATTTACTTCTTTACATCGTCTTTGCTATATTTCTTCATAAAAACACTCTTCAATGATTCTAGAATAAAAATCCAAGCATTGATAGACTTCTTTTTTACTGATCTTAACTTTACACAACTCATCTACCATATCATTAATAAGCAATCCTCTAAGATAGCTCTTTCGCCAGTTTCTCTTGTCAGACCAAATATAATCTCCTTAAAGTCAGACTTGAGTAACAAAACCTTACTTGTATTATCAAATTTCTTCCATGCACTTTCACTAGCAACCTCCTCAATCATCTTTCAGTACTACTCATACATTTATATATTGTCAAACAATCAAGAGTCTCATCCTTCTTCTAACAAGCAATACACATACTCATGCTATATATCTCAGGTTTTCTTTTTCTAAGTATGGTCAAAACTAGCACTTCATTGCTCAAGCATTTAAGCCTAAAAGCCATCCTACCACTTGCTTCAAGCAACTTGCATTTTACTCCTGTTTTTTGCTTATTTTGTTTTCAAAACCTTAACCAATTATGTCTCAGCTCACTGTCTTCTTCAAAAGCCTGCATTATACTTGAGCTTCTCTATTCTGCTCTGAGTCTCATATTTAAAACTACCTTCATTAACTTTCTCACAGGCTCTTCTACCAGTAGCTTTTTCCAATATATCTTGTACAGATATCTACAATTGTCTTCTAGTTTTAAATCTGAAACTCTTTTCAAAGATGCTCCTTCTTTTGCTAATTCATCAGCTTTCTCATTCGACTGAACCTTGCTATGAGCCTTAACCTTAATCAACTCCAACCTGATACCTTTCGATTTGTACAAATCTTTGATTTTGGCCACTAACTTATAATTCTTTTTTCTACCCAACTTTTGATATCATCTAATCTGGTCGTGCATTATAGACTTGAAATTGCAGCAGTACTATCTAATTTGATTGCTATTCTACTATTATTTAATGATACTAAACTACTATTAACACTGTAACCAATTCTGCCTTTGTCGATGATGGCCACCTTAAAAACTTAACTTTTCCTTCTACTATACTAATATTATTCTCCTCGTCGACCAATACCCAACTTGCACCCATTGCAGTAGAGCCATCTATCTTTACTAATGACCTATCTGTATAAAAACAGTAGTTGGACTGCCAACTTCTAGTCAAACTTTCCAACTGTTCCAATAATTTCTTTTCTAACTCTCTTTCGAAACCTTGTTGCTTAATTAAACACTTTTTATGGCTAAAAACTCGTATATTGTCCTCCATTCTTGTCTCTGATTTGTACAACTCTTTTTCTTCATTTTCCACCTTAAAACCCACTATTTCTCTTGTAATTACTGGAACCTTTTTACCATGCTTAATATCCAATTTTGGTACTACTCCTATCAAATTTTCTCTCTTGACCCAAACCAAATCTGCTATACCTTTATTGTAACCTTTTCTATACATCAGAATTTCTAAACCTTCGGGATCTCTATTTTCTTTATCTTTATTTACCGACTAGCTTTTCACTAGCAGCTTTTTCTTCTTCTTTCTTCTGACTTTTCCTATAACTGACTCTCCCTTTTCGTTATTTAGTACAACCCACTCATGCTTCTTCTTGTCTTCTGCCCAAATTTAGATGCATAAGTCTTCATTGACAATACATTCTTTGCCTGAACTTGAAACCTCTTATCTACTATCCTCGTGCTTTGGTATTTAATAATTCTCTTCTCTACTTCTTTAAACCATTTTACTTTTCTACCACGTGAGGATATGACTCTCAAAGCATGAAATTTGTTTCAAATTAGCATTCTAACACTGTTCTTTTCAATAAACTAATTAATATAATAAAGGTTGTACTCCTTAATACTCTTATATACCTTAGCAAAAATTTTCTCTCCTACCAATTTTTCTATTGTTGGTCCAAAACCAGGAACACTTCATGATCTCTCCACCATTTTGATAGAAATTCCTATTTTTTTAGCTTTAACCAATGTTTGACATGCTAGGTTATTCTTCCAAATTTTTTGTAAGCTGCAATTTATGGAATCCTCTCACTGCTTTGTTTAAGGATAGAAATCGGTTAAAAATTTTTAGTCAATTAGTCAGTCGACTAAAACTGTTAATCATCAACTGACTAAAAATTGACTAATTGACTAATCAGCTATTTGACTAGTTGACTATTCAACTAGTTGACTATTCAATTAGTCGACTAATTGACTAATCAATTAGTAGATTAGTCGATTAGTCAACTAATTAATTAGTTGATTAATCGATTAGTCGATTAGTCGATTAATCAATTAGTCGATTAGTTGATTAAATGATTAGGAATATTATGAATAGATGATGAATAATAAATAATAGTCTTGATTAATAAACAAATAACCAAACTAATTAACTAATCAACTAGTCAATCAATCGACTAATTAACTAATCGACTAATCGACTAATTGACTAGTTGACTAGTTGACTAATCAACTAATCGATTAATTAACTAATCGACTAGTCGACTAGTCAACTAATCAACTAATCGACTAATTGACTAGTCGACTAGTCGACTAATCGACTAATTAACTAATCGATCAACTAACTATAAAAAAATTTAGTCAATTAGTCAACTAATAGTTGACTAGTCGACTAATGACTATATGATTGCTATAGTATTTCTATCCTTAGCTCTGTTACTAGACCTGCTAAGGCATATCCTTGTCTGACTCTTAATCTCGTAAGTTTACCAGCCTGATCCATACTATTAAGTCTATTCTGCAAGCTTACTACTTGTTAACTTAATACCTCATGTTCTAGCAATCTATATCTTTCTAAACCTTGATGTATTAAAATTTAGTTTCTAGTTGTTGCAAACAAACCTATTTTATTCTTAACAAGCTGCACAACAGGTTGATGAATTTTTCCAATTCTCACTTAAGATAATTTGGTAGTTTGTAATAAGTAAGCTAATTTTGGTACTAGGCATGTATTGTTCGTATAAATTAGCTGACTTATTGTTATCTTTTTGTGACATATTGCCTACATAAACTGTTTTACTACCAACTTTGCTTTTTTTTCTAACTGCTATTCATTGGTGCTACTACTTAGCCAAATTCCAAGCAACCGAACCAACAATTTTTTATCTTCTGCTTGAACTCGCTCTTTGCCTATTTTAATATACTCTCTTCCTTCTGGATACTAGCATTTATAACAAGTAGCTTGAACTTCTTGTTGTTAATATAAATATCATTAAACTTAAAGAACTTTTGCAAGATTTGAATTAACTTTTCTATCTGGTTTTTACTTCCGGCTATCTATGTAGTATTATTAGCAAATGCTACTGCTACCTGTTGCACTTTACCGAGTTTGTTCTTATATCTAATAGCTCATTGTTTTGAACTCTATAACCAAGTTCAGTATCATCTTGTATCCGTAGAAGAAGCAAATTATAAAAAATTCTTTATATTAAAGGAGAAATTGTTTCACCTTGTTCAATCCCGTCACCTGCTTCAAATTCTTTTGTTGCACCAAAATCAGTCAAAACTCTAACTTTTCTACCTTTAAACAAATCTACCATAAAACTAACTACTTGTTCTAGCAATTTAACTTCTGTAGTGCAAATCTTAAAGTTCTAATCGATACCGAATTATATGCTTTTTTCATATCCTGTAAGACTACCCAAAGCTCCTTTCTATTTTCTTTTGCTTCTTCAACTACCAAATGAATTGCTTCTGCTATCGAACACACAAGTAGTCCAGCAAAATTCGGCCCTTTCAATATTTTTTTCTCAAACATTATTTTAAATAATCTTTTAGTTAAAATTTTTGTTAAACATTTTCTAAATATTTCCAGAAGCGCAATAGACCGTATATTATCTAATTGATAACCCCAATCTTCACTCTTTGAAATCGGATAGATTTGCACAACCTTCTACTTGTTTTGTATACAGCTATATTTCATGCATAGGCTAGCAAATCTTGTGAACTTCTTCTGTGTTTTTTTTGCTAACATTTTTAATCAACATATATTCTATTCCTGAAATTTCTGTAGCTGTATTACTCTTCATTTCTCTTACTGTACTCAACCACTCCTCTTTTGAAATCTCTCCCTCAAAATCATTGTACTATTCAACTTTCACCTCTTTCAATGGCCTATAAAATTATTCAAAATCCTCCTCTTCTAGTACAACTTCTCTTTCTCTAAACTGTTTACAAAAATAATCTCTTGTTTTTCTAGTACTAGCTCTGGTACATTTATTAAACCCCAACTATTTTCGTTTTGTTTGAGCACTCTATCAATTCTAATCTTATTGGTTGGTTTTCAAGCAAACTAATTAATATCTTTTCAATATCATCATCGATTCTGTCACACCTTTTGTTAACTGCATATCTTATTTTTTTTTCTAATTGTTTCTCAAACTCAATCTTCTTTTGGCTCTTAGCCCTTTTCACTTTATTTTTGCATATTGTAGCCAAAATGCGAGCTCTCTTTTATTATCTGATTTTATTACTGATACTTTGCAATTACCCTTTCTATTTATTGCTGCAATTTCTTTGTTCAACTCCTCTAAATTCCAAAATACACGTTTACCTGCTACAAACTTTCTAATTCTACACTTGCAACAGGAACATTTTTTGTTAGTAACACAATAGGGATTACTCTAGTAAAATCTTAAAATATTTGAGAATGTTAAAAAATGTTTTAATATAAAGTATTATATAACACAGTGTTATAAATATAATATTTTATAAAAAAACAATTAAAAAAGAAAAAAAATTGTAAAAAAATAAATAATAAAAAAAATTTTAAAAAAAAAGAATAATAAAAAAAAAGACAAAAAAATTAAAAAAAAGTGAATAAAAAAACAATTAAAAATTAAAAAAAAAAATAATTGAAAAAAATAATAAAAAAATTTTAAAAAAAAATAAAAAATTAAAAAAAAGATAAAAAAAAATTAAATAAAAAGTAAATAAAAAGAATAATTAAAAACAATAAAAAAAAATAAAAAAATAAATAATAAAAAAAAATTTAAAAAAAAAATAATAAAAAAAGATAAAAAAAAATTAAAAAAGTAAATAAAAAAACAATTAAAAAAATTAAAAAAAAAAGCAAAAAATAAAGATTAGGATTATAGATATAGCAATAAAGGACCCCAAACATCTCTTATATAGGTCATAACCAGTGTTTAAAATTGGCATGCACACGATGCACATGTGCACATATATTTTTATGTGCATAAAATTTTAACAAGTTAAATGCACAAATGTGCATCTAAAATTTTATAAAAATAATGCACAAAAAGTTATGTGCAACAAAAAATTTTAAATTTTTATGCACAAAAAATTATGTACATAAGAGAACTTTAAATTTCAATGCACAAAATATATTAATAATATATATTAACAATATTAGTTATAATGATAATAATTTGTAATTTGCAAATCTACAACATTTCTAATTTAAGCAATTACTATTGCTATTACTATAAATAATACAGTAATATATGAATAATTGATTATCATATTACTACTAAGGTTCAAAGAGGTAATTGTAGTATTTTTACAAAGTGAACTTGAAATAGATTTTACTCCTTCAATATTAATATAATTAAAGAGTGAATTCACATTTCACGGCAGCAAATATTATAAGAACATGTGTGATAAAAATATATGTGCATAAAAAAAATTTTTTTACATGCACACATGTGCAACTGGTTGTTTGTTTGTGCACTCAAAACCTTTACAATTCATGCACACTGTGCATATAGTTTTAGATCTGAATTTTAAACACTGGTCATAACTAGATTTTGGCCAATTTTGGCCCAATTTGCTAAAAATGACAAAATATATTTGTTTAAATAACTTTTGATCTAGTGATCAGAATTGAATGAACTTTTTTTGTTAGATGCGCCTCACTGAGTGCTTCATTTTAAAAAAAGAGTTTGTTCAAATTGGTCTACTAAATGCCAAGATAATTGGCAAAAACTGTTTTTTGCTTCTCAAATTTCAGGGGTTTTTGCTGAAAAAAACAAGTATGACCTTTATACTAGATGTCCGGGGCCCTAGCAATGAATATTTCTCCAAGTTAGCCTATAACTTAAAGCTATTTATATGCCTATTATTTCTAAATTTATGTTTATTCTAAATTGATTTATAAATTGTAAAATAATGTGTATTATTTTGGAATCAGTATCTATTTACTAATTTAAAAAAAACAAGTGAAAAAAATTTAAAAATAATAAAAATAATAATAAAATAAAAAATTAAATTAATAAATAAAAGCAAATAAAAATAAATTAATATATACTTGTCTAAAGATTACTGGTAATGCTAACTAAATTTTTATATGTTAATACATTTAAATATTCATTAATTCCTGTGTAGAACACATTTATATTTGTATTTGCCATGGCAAAAATCTGGTCAGATATCTTGTTTAACCTGAATCTAATAAGATAATTACTACTATACAATTTTTTTTAAAAAAAAAACCAAAATTTATCTTTTTTTAGTGTTTTTTCATGACTGTTATGCTAAGTCTAGATAGCACAAATTATTTTATAAACTTCTTTAATAACAAACTTGTAGCTCTAAATTATTCCTGAATTGATTCATGAATCATGAAATGATATATCATTTTAGAATTGGTATCTATTTACTAATTAAAAAAATAAGCAAGAAAAAATTTGATAACACAAATTAATTTGTTTATCTAAATATTAAATGCTAGCTAAATTTTTATACATTAAAAGAATATATTCGAATATTCATATATATTTAATAATTTTTGTATTTCCTATGTAGAACATATTTGTGTTTGTTTTTTGGCAATAGAGAAATCTAGTAGTGTTTTGTTTAATCTGAATCTAATAAAATAATTAAAAATTAAATTTGTTATAGTTATTAATTTATTTTTAAATTCATTAATTTCAAATTTTTAAAAAACTTCAATTTACTTTGAATTGTCACAAAGAATCATTAAATCATTATAGTAATAAAGTAAAAAAATTAAAAAAAATAAGTAAATAAATAAAAAATGAATTAAAATGAATTAAATATACTCATTTAAATATTAAATTCTAGCTAAATTTTCATATATTATTGTGGTAAAAGAATTTTTATATATATTTTAACAATATTTTTTGTAAGGTGAGCAAAACAGTTTTAATTTAATTAATATGTTCTAGATTGCTTTTTCTAACTGAGTGATGTTTTTTTAATTGCTTCTTATCACTAGTTAGTTGGTTATTTTGTTTAAGAAGTTTAGTTTTTTCAGTTTCTAATTTGATAATTAACTTTTTATCTGTTAAAGCATTATAACTAGAACTTATAAATAAAAAGTCAATTCTACTGTATTTTGCTGTACCATTTATAAGTAAAATATTCTATATTATCAGAAACTAAATCTCAAATCATAAAATTACCTTTTTGATTATAAAACTAGCAATAGTTATTTTTTCTTTTTCGGTTAGGTCCTGTAAACATAAATTTAAATCATTATCATGATCAAAAAAAAAAATAAACATTTATTATTATTCCTTAATTTCAGTTTAACAAAATAGAAATCTTTACTATTTTTGTCTTGTTTAGTTTGCATTCCCATCATGAATATTTAGTTGTTTTAAAAGAGCTCTGATATGATATAAGGTAAAACTCTATGAATATAATCTTGTTTCTTTTTATAAAACAGTTTTGAGTATATAATATTTTAAGTAGATGCCTTTTAGATATTCTATTACAGGTAATTGAAGTAACAAGTAAAAAAAGATTCTCAGAAGCTTGGCTAGCAATCTCATCAGCTCTATTTTGGCTCAACTAAAAGTTTAGATAAGTATATAAAGTTAATTAAATAATAAGTACCATAATAAATAGAACATATTTACTTGAAAAAATTACTTGAACAATACAAATTAATACTAAACCAATATCTTAAAGTAAATATATAAAAATTCCTAGCATCTGATTTATACTGGTCCAGTCTAGCTTTATATAATTGAAATAGAAATAGTAAATATCTACAATTCAATGTATATATTAAGTTTTAATATTGCTATTTTTTGTTTGAATAACTATACTTTTATATGTTTGATGTCCAAACTATACTTTCAGTCCAAATATCAAAACCAACTTAAAGTAGCTGCAATCTATAGTAGACAACAACTTGTAGTAGACAACAACTTATAAATAAAATATTGTGATAGCAACTTTATAGTAGAAAATGAGCAATGTTTTGTGCTAGAAACATTTGTAATAAGTAACACTTTGTGGTAGATAATGTTTACAATCTTGTAATAGCAACTTTCTATGCTGTATAATGTCTTATAGTAGTAAGCAGTATCTTATTAGTAAATAATATCATATGGGGGTAAGTCAGTAGAAAAGGGACAAATCATTTTTAGTAAAATTTTTTAAATTTTTAAATTAAAATATTTTAACAACTATTTAATCAAATTTGCTAAAAATTTTTTTATTTTAATCTTGAAATTATATAGAATTAAAATAAAAAAAAATTTATTAAATTTATTAAGATAGTTGTTAAGATATTTAATCTTAAAGTCAAAAAAACTTTTACTTAGAAAAAATTTGTCCCTTTTCTGCTAACTCATCCCTATAGTGGTTAGAGTATAAAAAAAAAAAAGAATATAAGAGCAACAAAAAAACTAGAAATTTGTCACAAAGTTAAAATAGTATAAATAATTTAGTATAATAATAATAATTTGATTAAAAAAAATTAGATGATATTAGATAGAAGATAATTTTCATATAGTTTTTTTAGTATAGTACTATATAAAAAGTACATAAAATCTCTGTTGCTTTTGTATGACTATACAAATATAGATACATAGCATTACAAACAGAAAATACTACAACTACATTTTATAATTTTGATATAAATATATCAAAAGTATAGTTTTAGTTGTTACTATATATGAGGACAAAATTATTTCGGGTTCTAAAACCCAAAATTAAAATTTGAAGACAAAATTGTTTTTGATATATTTTACTTGAAAGACGAAATTATTTGATACTTTTTTTGAATAGATGAAATTATAAGGAACATATATATATAAATTTTATTTGATCTTCCTTATAAAAAATTTTAATTTTTTTAATAGAGACGAAATAGGCCTTTTTCAAAAATCAATTTCGGTGGCATCACTAGTTGTTACTAAGCATAGAAGTATGAGCTCTATGTTTGGCTCTAGACAATTATAATAATAGTTAGAGGTGAGTGATTGAAATTGAAATTGAACAAAAAATTTCTGCTAAGAATGAAATTATCTATTATTACCTATTTTTTTTCCCCCTTAAGCAGTCATGCTAATACTTTATTAAGATTCTTGAAATTATATTTGTAACTACATAGAACTACCTAATACTTAAGTTTAGCATCACCTGGTCACCCAGATGGTACCTAAGTACAACCTGCTGCACTATCTCAAATGAGATAGACTGCTCATCTAACTACTTAAAGTCCACAGTGAAAAGGTCTTCTCCCTTTCATGACAAGCCCCAACAATGCCTTCCTTACTTTTTTTTCACATGTTCTTCCTTCTCTGCTAAGAATAAAATTATTCTGAAATTATCTATTATTACTTATTTTTTTTCCCCCTTAAGCAGTCATGCTAATACTTTATTAAGATTCTTGAAATTAGATTTGTAATTACATAGAACTACCTAATACTTAAGTTTAGTATCACCTGGTCACCCAGACGTTGCCTAAGTGCAACCTGCTGCACTATTTCAAATGAGATAGACTGCTCGTTTAACTACTTAAAGTCCATTGTGGAAAGGTCTTCTCCTTTCCATGACAAGTCCCAATAATGCCTTCTTTACTGCTTTTTTCACAGGTTCTTCCTTCTTTTCTAAATGCTTTTCCTTTCTTCTTTTATCTGTTGGTTCACTTTCCTTGCTGCACGTGACTTCTTCTTTTCTTTTAGTTCTCTCTTTATCTTCCCTGTTATTTTCTTTTCTTTCTTCTATTTGTTGACTTTTCTACATCGAATTCTCCACACTTGTTCATAAATAGTGTTCCAAGCTGTCTTTATTACAATACTTACAAATTTCTGTCTCAACTTTCTTTTTAATATCTGTGTTAGTTTTTCATGTGTATATTCTGGAATTAAGCCCTTAATAAGCGCTTCTCTTGTTGCGACCTCTTCTGCTTCTGTTTTTCTATATAGAGTTGTATATAGCGCATATGGAGGAATACAGACTTTTTCTTTTTCTTCTAGCCCTTTCCAGCTATTGCTATAGTTACTTTTTGGATTCTTTTCCATAGGCTTACCTGTCCCTTACATGATGCTAAGTGTGACTGTGTCTCCTTAACCTTGTCCTGATATACTTGGCACTCTGCTATTGTATAAATATCCGGTTTTCTCTTGTTGAGTTTCTCTAATGTCGGGAGTTTCTCCATTATGCACTTTATTAATGCATTTCTTCTTGCGCTTATCCTCCTTGTATTACAGTGCACCCCTTTTGTTATATTCATTATCTTTCAGAAATATGCCCAGTTGTGTAATATAGTCTCTGTCTCAGGTTCTAGGCTCTTAATTGCCTTTGTTTCTTGCCACTCTGCTCCTACTTTAGTATTTGTTATCAGTTTACATAGCAATCATATAGGTATATCAATCTTCTGTTTTCCCACTCTAAACATAATTCTATTTCCTTATAGCTAACTTCCTTTGTGTATAATATCTTTTTACTTGTTACACCTTTCTTTGCAAGGGTATCAGCTTGGTCATTTTATCTGTCCTATTATTACCTATTGCAAGGTAATGTTAAGTAATATTAAGTAATAATATATAGACAGGTCTAGAGTTCAAATCCCACTGAAGACGAATTGAAAAATAGACCTGTTATAGTAATATTTGTTCATCAATCAGTCGGGTATATTACTTGTAACCTTGATACCACTATCTTGAATGGGAGCATTAGCGCAATTAGTGATTTAAGCCAGCTAATATAATGTGATCGGCTGGCTAATGTGGCTAAAAGCTATCTATTATAAGAATCTGATAAATTCTGAAAAGGAAAATAAATGGACAGGCCAAATATCCCGAAATATTCTGAATACAGGCCAATAGTTAGCATTAGCCAGCTGACTAAAACCATGTAGCTTAAATCACTAGGTGCAGTTGTGTAAGTTATACAAACAAATCCAAGGGACCAGAACTATACTTGAGGATGAAATCATTTCGGTTCTAAAACCCAAAATTAAAATTTGAAAACAAAATTGTTTTTGACCTATTTTACTTGAAAGACGAAATTATTTAATACTTTTTTGAATAGATGAAATTATAAAGAACATATTTATATAAATTTTATTTGTTCTTCCTTATAAAAAATTTTAATTTTCTCTAATAAAGATGAAATAGGCCTTTTTCAAAAATCAATTTTGGTAGCCTAACCGGGACAATTGAAACCATTTGGCAAGCCCCGAACAAGGAGGTAAGAAAGATTCTCTTATGGTGCTACAGAAGCTTTCTCAACCGGAGACCGGAGAACTGAACGGAACATACCCTATAGCAAGAGAGGACACCAACCTGGCCGCCAGAATTATACTGGAGGAAAAGGACCTATGTTTCAGAAATAGGTAAAAGGGAGCCCATCGGCACATAAAGCTGAGCAGACCAATCCTTTTGGGCCAACTGGCTTGGTAGTTTGGGAGGGATCGGTATAAAGTTGGAGGTGTCAGATATGAGCACTAGAGATCAGAATGAACCTTGCAAGAGCAGACGAAACCGACCGACCAACAAGAAGTGAAAGCATGGAGGTGTGTATGTGTCAAAGCCCAAGGAGCTCTAGGTACACCCATATGAGAGTCTTAGGACGTTAAGAAAATTTGGGACTACCAGTAACAGGTATAGCTGGTATAAGTGCTTGTAGTGGTAGATCAGGTTGGCCGAGCCTCATGATGCCATCCAACTATATCGGGAACTGGAAGCTTCGGCGAAACATGCCTGGATACTTGTCACCATAGCAGGGAGTATAGTCATTCACATATTTCTGAATTCAGGACGCTAAATCCTGGGTCCCCAAGTCGCAGAAAAATCGGCTAGTTTCGGCAGCATGCAGGCTTGAGATACTTACCCAATGTAGTAGAGGCAACTGCATGGTTTTAGATATGAACTCTCGAGAAGTACGCTAGTAAGGAACTGGGTATACCAATTTGAAAACAAAAAGCGCTTACCTGGAATTACATACACCAAATTGGAAGTAATGATACTAGGAAATGTGGGTAAAGTGGTGAAAATGTAAATACTAATAGTTGGTTGGGGAAAAGTGATGTCCAAAACCAGGCTGGCTATATAAATGGGAGTATAGTAGGCTCTGGTAGGTTTAGGTTATGGATAAAATAGTCCAAGTCTCGGTACTTAGTAGATAGTATAATAATTGTAAGCAATGTATTGTAACAATTAATATAAATTCAATAAAGTCCGGAGGCATGACCTCATCTTAATATTAAAAAAAAANAAAAAAAAAAAAAAAAAAAAAAAAAAAAAAAAAAAAAAAGTAATAATATATAAGGACACTAATATTTATTAGGTAATATTTTAGAGTATGGGGGTCAAACCAAATTTTACCTTATATAAAAAATTTTTAGCCAATTAAATTTAGTTAAATATCTTACCTAGGGGTGGGTAAGCCTCTATAGTAAATGGATATTAGGTATTAAATGTCAGCACCCTAACTAATTTTGCCCATCTCTAATTACAACATATATTAGTTACAGCTTTTTGACATATTATAATAAGTCTGTATCTATAAATGTTATGGTCTATATTATATATTATACTGAATGGTATTTATACTTTTAATATATGGGGTGAGTTAGTAGAAAAAGGACAAATCATTTTTAGTAAAATTTTTTTGTTTTTAAAATTAAAATGTTTTAAACAACTATTTAATCAAATTTGCTAAAAATTTTTTTTATAGAATTTAAATAAAAAAAATTTTATTAAATTTATTAAGATAGTTGTTAAGATATTTAAGCTTAAAGTCAAGAAAACTTTTACTTAAAAAAAATTTGTCCCTTTTCTACTGACTCACTCCCATATGGACTTAATTAAGCATTGCCCTATGCAAAGTGCTTGTATATTGCACCCCAATGATCTACTAATTAAATTTGAAGATCAGGTATAATATGCAAATTTTTTTTGTATAACAAATTAAAAAAATTTTTCTAAAATTTGTAATATCAAAAAATTTTATCTATAATTCCTTGCAGAATTTTGGTATATACTATCATCTACTCTAACTTCTAATACTAACTTTTACTTTAACCTTATATTAATTTAAATTTTTGTTATATAGAAATTTTTGTTATTTGTTATACAGATCTACAAATATGTTTACATATATATATACAATAAATTAGCATATCACAGGGTGCGTTGCATATATTTATTCTTAATATATTATTATATTTTGAGTTATATCTAAAATCAGTTATAGCATAAGTTTACTATAAGTCTGCATCTATATACCATCATGTTGGTTTTTTATCCAACTATATGATAATAGTATTATTGTTTGGTTATTGTTATTGTCATATCAAAATTTAGATCATTCTGTACAGTTGATTTTTAAACTTCTTAATAAATATAGCTAATAATATGATTGGCACTTTTTTAATAAGAATTTTAAAACTCAACTATACAAATATGATCAAAATTTTGGTATAGCAGCAACAATATGGTTAGAGCAGGTTAGGGCCATGTTATTAATCACCTAGTTATTTTTTATCAGAAGCCTACTCCCTTTTTTTTTAATATATATATAGTCAGGTTCTTATATATAATTTCATCTTTTTTACCTCCTCCCTCTTTAAAAAATTATCTAATTTTTGTCACTCCCCTTATATAATAATTTATTTAGACTATTCTCAAGTATATCCAATGAATTTATCTAAAAAACTAAATTAATTCAATTTAATTAGACTTTTTGTTAAATCTATTGGAAAGTATCTATATTGTAAATGTTCTAATACAGATTGCTATTTGTTTATCTTATTTATTTAGTCAAACTGATTAATATGTTGATCAGACTTGTTTTTTATTAAAAGTGCTCTCAAGTATCTAAATAATATATTGGAGTACAATTTGTAATATGGGGTGTTTTCAATTAAAAGGGCCCATTTTTACATATATTTTATTTTGAGATATTTGAGTTTAATTATTTGTTTTGATTTCTGAACTGATCCGGGATCAATTAAATTTCATGATATTGATTGGTTAAAGATGGCAGGTGACTATCAGGTAAACTCGTGATGTGTTGGCTCTATGCAGCCTTCATTGGGAAATTAAAAACATTAATAATCTGCAGTGATCTTCAAGTTTATCAAATTAGTGCAGAATCTTGTTTAAAAAATTGCAAAGATCTTTAAAATTTAGATTTTTGCAGTTCTTCGCAGATTTTTTGACTAAAATTTGTACAAATTTTTAAAAAGTATAATCTTCGCAGATTATAATAGGCGCCGCCTATTATAATCTGCGATAATCTCCAAAAATTATAACTACTATACTTAACTTTAGTAAGAATACAATGGGAAAAACAATAAACAAAACAATAAATAAAAAAAGCGCATTTTTTTTTAAATTTTTTTATTTATTTTTTTTTTAATTTAAAATTTGAATAAAAACTGATAGTGGGAATAAAAAATAAATATCCAGTTATTCCCATAATAAGGAATAACCAGAATTTACTTTATTCCCACGTTACGTACATTTTTTTTTTTTATAATTAATTTTAATTTGAATTTTTTTTTTTT
>QKWP01000175.1:335544-358481 GCA_003550325.1 Gigaspora rosea | reverse complement strand
CTAAATTGATTATTTTGCACCTCAAATTATTAATCAGCTGATCATTTTTCACCCTAAATTATTTATCAGCTGACCCCAAATTATTTTAATTCAAAATTTTCAAAACTTTCAAACCAAAAATTTTATATGTATAAACCCGTAAAACCAATTTCCCGTCCTCAAAACCAATTTGATTTTTTCCGGATTTACTCGAGTAAATGTGAAAAAAAGTTGGTTAACGTTCTACATAATAGACTAATTATTAATTTATTTTATAAATAGTTGTACACGAAATGGAATAATTGAAAAGGTATAATGATGTAGTATGTAAATACGCGTATAAAGCTTGCATCAATTACATTCTACCAACTTAGAATCTTTAAGTATTCGTTTATAAATATTGCTATTTCATTTTATTCATGCTAATTTTTTTTGGGTTATAATATTTATTGATCTAAATATTTAAATAAGCTATATATTTTATGTAGATTTTTACGATGAGTCGCTTTAAAAGATTTATCAGGTCAAATATTTACATTTAATATAGTTTTAGAGTCATTGTAATATATGGATTAAGCTTTACTATTAATTTCTCATTCTTCATTACATATAGCAAGCAATGCATGAATTCTGATCCGAATGACCTACTGTTTGGATAAACTTAGCAATTGTCACTTATTTCACGACAGTTAGTGATAGTTGTATCATATATATCTTGGGTAATTTGACATAAGCGAAAACTTACTGGATAAGTATAACTAACATATCAGCTACATATGTAGCCGGTATGACAGTTATACTTTTCCAGTAAATTTTCGCTTATGCCCATAATTTATTTATTTCTAAGCATTCAGATTTTATCTACCAGGTTTATATATAGTTGCCGTTCAAACCTAATTGGTTTGGGACTTTGGGACTGTCTAGGGTATTACCCACTATTTGAGACTAGTTAAAGCAGTGGAACTTGTCCAAAGTTATTGTATGAATTGGGATTTGGGACAAAATTTCAGATATATTAATTTGGACCAATAGTTATAATTATTTGGACGGCAACTATAGGTTATAGGCAAAGAATTTTATTGATGTCTACATTTACGAATTATATCATTTTTTATTCATATTAATTTAGTAACGCAAAATCGAATAAAAATAAATAAATAGATAATAAATAAATAAGATCGAAAGTGAAAAAAATATAATTTGTACAAAATATAGTAGTTATATATCATGTAATATAAATATTAATATACAGTACAACTTTATTATTTAATAAAACATTATTTATTTGTTATAAAATACATATTTATCAATTTAAATACAAATAATATATATATATGAAATTTTCAAAATGGAATTTTCTAAGCTATCACGTGTTCAGAAAATTCGTCAATTTTTTGTATACTACTTGGAAAAAACTAAGAACTTACCATACAATGCCAAAAGTCCCAGGGCAAAAACTTGAGAATTCACCATACAACCAGAGAAAAATACCTAAGAATTCGCCATAAAATTCTGAAAGTCCAAAGACAAACACTTGTAGAATTCACCATATAATGCCGAAAGTCCCGAGGATAAATTTGTGAATTCACCATACAATGCTGAAGTCCCAGGAGAAAATACCGTACAACACCAAAAATCTAGTGAAGACCTGAAAATTCACATACAACGTCAAAAGTCACAGAGAAAAAACCTACGAATTCACCATACAATGGCGAAGTCCCAGAGAAAAGCCTGTGAATTCACTGTACAATGCCAAAATTCAGAAAGAAGACCTGAGAATTTACCATACAATGCCGAAAGTCCCAGGAATAAAACTTGAGAATTTACCTACAATGCCGAAAGTCCTAGAAAAAACTCGAAAATTCACCGTACAATGCCAAAAGTCCAGGCGAGAAGAACCATACAATACCGAAAGTCCCAGGGCAAAAAAATTCACTACACAACACTAAAAGTGTTCAGAGACGAACACCTGAGAATTCACTATAAACCAGAAGTGCCTAAGAACAAACAACTGAGAAAGCCTACCATACTACGCCGGAAGTATCCAGAAGCAAATACTTGAGAATTCACTATATAATGCCAAAAGTTCAGGGAACAAACATCAGAGAAAATTTACCATACAACGTCAAAAGTGTCTAGGGACAAGCACCTGAGAATTCACCATAGAACACCAAAGTGCCTACCAGGAACAAATACTGAAAATGCACAGGTACAAAACCTAAAAATTTACTATACGATGCCGGGTCTAGATCATTCCTCAGCTCCATTTCACACCCCCGGGTGATCTATAAAAAAAATATTAACTGAAGAACGAAAAAAAGACAAACACAAGAAACTAAAAGAGCGAGTACATATCTTCTGCTCTTGTAAAGTGCTTCATTCTTCAAGATCCAAAGAAGTGAGCGAAGTATTCTTGCAAACTGCTTCTGCTCATGCTTTTCCACCGTTTGATCCAAGTTCATTTTCATGAAGTGCATCCGTTAACGTTCCTCCACCTTCCAATCCAAGAATGTTGCAATAAAACACTAATAAAACATATAACCCACGGTTATATGTTTTATTATAGTCTGGGCTGATCCAAAACAAAAAAATTTTTTTGATAACAAAATCTTGTACTGTATAAAGCATTGAGTGTAACCCGGATTACACTTGACGCACCCTGACGCACTAAACAAGATAGCTACTCATGATTGGTTAGAATTAGATGTCAACTAACTGACGCACCCTGTTGTATAACGGGTAAATTTTTGGGGTGCGTCACTGATTTGCATGCATTCCAAAAATTGGAGCATATGATAACTTAAAATAACCTAATGATACAGTGATTAGTGCAGTAATAGTTGGGCATGAATTTTCAACTAATGACTACTTTGTGCTCACAAATTTTTGGAATTTAAATATTAAAAATTTTAAAAAAACATAATAACTTTTGATCCAGTAATCTGTTTTTGATAAAACAACTAACAAAATATTAGACAATTCTGATAAAGCCAAATAGTTAAAATCCAATACAAGATCCAGAGATTATTAATAATTTGTTTTACTTTTGGTATTTTAAAATTGGTTTAGCCAATTCTAAAACACCTGAAATAACACAATCTCTATTGATCCCAGGATCCTGTGATTGAATTTTAATAATTTTGGTTTTATTAGAACAGACAAACATTTTGGTAGTTGTTTCATTAAAAACAGACCACTGGATCAAAAGCTATTCAATGTATTTTTTTTGTGAATTTTTAATAGAAATTCCAAAAATCTGCTGATATAATTTATACTTGGTACTTTGTGCCCATTCTTTAATAGTGCTCGACATGCCTTTAATGGTGCCTAGCACTTTTTGCATACTGTAAATTCTTGAAATAGTGAGCAGGAACGTTAATTTGAAAATTGCGGTCCCTAAAAATTTCATATCTGGTTTCGAAATAATGCCCGCACACCCCTTGTACATTCATATTGTGTTATGTTATATAAATAGTTTATCAAATTGACTATAATAGTTAAGAAAATAAAAACCATACACACATACATGCTACCAGTACACACATTTATGCACTTATGCATTCACGCATTCACACATTCATGCATTAATGCCTTCGCACATTTATAATTATACAGTCAGATCTAAATGCACCCATCCATAGGGACCAAAACTCTAACAACATGCACTAAGAGAAAGTGCATTTATGGAAGTCATGTATGTATTCAGTTTTAATGAGTGTTTGTAAAAGGCACTTATAGAGAATGCATTTAAGATCTTACTGTGCAATGTCCTTTTAGTCTTTATATATAGAATTTAAGGTAACCAGGTAATTTGGCAAATATTTGCTATATTAAGTTGCCTAAAACAAAAGCACAAACAAGAGTTTTGTATTTATTAGATCATAGGGGATATAAACTCAACAGTTTTTTTTTACATTTTTAGCAGAAATTTTTTTCAGAAAGACAAAAATAAATTTTGGGACAAAAATTTGAAAATATCAAATAAGTACTGTAGCAAACTGTTTTTTAAAATTTAAAACAGGCTTTTAGCAAATTAGCATGGCCTTGTTTATGTTTTTTTTTTCACTAAAAAATTCATTTTCTATTTTAGAAATTCCTAAAAAGCAGAGAAGAGATAATTGGTTTGAAGTAAACCACGCCTAGTTAGGATTCTAGTTACAACATAATGTGTGGATCGATTTTAACAAACAGTGAAGTAATATTTAATGGATTATAAATTCTTGCCATACTTACCATCACGCTAATTATTCGTCATGTATTCATCTTCCATATTTTCATTCTCATCCACATTCATCATATCATCATCTGTATCATCATACACATCTACATCCGTCATATCTTCATATCTTCATCCTTTTCTTCACTGAATTGTTGAGAGAACCTGTCTATTTATTTGTATTTTTTTTATTTATTTAAAAATTTTAATATTACCGTAAATAAAAAAAAATATGCCATTAAAAAAAAAAGAGCACTTGGTTATATTTGGCCGTAACTTGTTATACGGTTGGCTATTGTTGAGCTAGTACGCATGTATTTACGTATTCACGTACGTATCCATGCATTAGTAATTCAAACGTTGTGGGAATATTATCTAATAAAAACCACCCATGAGTTATTTTGAAAACCCCTATATCCAAAAAATAACCTATTTATTCAAAATAGCGCGCACGCCCAGAGGTCTTTGACCGATCTGGTAAAGATTTAGGTCTAGAGTAAAGTAGCTCTATTCTCCCTTCCCCAATAAATAGTAGGATTACATATGTAAATTTTATTATTTTAATAAACGGAACAGAGGAAAGATCTCTCTTTTAAAATAAATAAAAAATAAAAAATAGCACACACGTAGCCGCTATTTCGAGAATTTACGGTACGGTTTAACAGTGCCTGGCACTTTATGCCTATGCCTTTAATAGTGCCTACATTTTGTGCCTATGTGCCTTTAATAGCGCCTAGGCACTTTGTGTCACTTTTTAGCTATGCCCATAGCAGTGCCTAGGTTTTTTGTGTCTATGGGTATAGGCATGGCATAAGGCTCTAGTGCCTGATATGGTGCCAATATGCCAGCATAGGCATTTGCAGAACCCTAGTATTAACGTTAAAAAAGAACCTACTTAATGTAGAAAAGCTACACGTATTATTTGTTAAAGAACTTTGGGATAATGTAAAGTTTTAAAAATTTATAAGCAAAAACTTCATAATTTTGTTTATATAAAACATGCGCAACAACAAAACTTGTTCCTTATTATTGTAAAATCTGATGGTGATGTAGCTTATAATTATAAATATCCACTTTTTTGGTCAAGTAGTAATAATAACGAAGACAGTCTAAAATAAAAAGTTATCTACTACTCATTTAAGGCATTCATTAAGTTCTACCAGTTTTGGAGGAGGAATCGGTTATATATCTTTTTTTTTTTTTTTTTTTTAATAATATTTTACTGAAGATAGTCTATTTGGTCACAATTATGATAATGAAACTCATTCATAGTGACCAAGTAATTATAATGAAAACTCATCAGCATAGTGGCAAGATAATTATGACAATGAAGCAGTGGCTAAGTAATTATAATATAATGAAAAACTATTAATAATGGCCAAATAATTATAATTCTAATGAAAATCCAAGTAATTATAATAATAATTGCAATTATAATGAAAATTCATTTTCATAGTAGCCAAATAGAAGACCCATTTGTAATGACCAAGTAATTAGCCATTACTATAGTAGCCGATAAAAAATGAGTATTGCGTTGATTACAAATTCGAAATATATACATTACACTATCACTGGAGTAGAAAATTTAAAGCTTATTTTATTCTACAAAACCAATTCTTGGAAATAAGTCTTCATAATTCTTTCTTAAGCTGATCCTGTGCTTGCTAATGTTTTTAAAAAATCTGGGTTATGATTCCCTTAAGATCCAAGAAATTGGTTATACAGTAAAACCTCAATAAGTACATCCTCTATAAGTACACTCAAATTCTGGCCCAAATATGTACATGCACTCTATAAATACACTTTTTCTTATTGTTCCCTAAGTGCTCGTTGTTAAAGCTTGGTCCCAAGAACTTAACACATATAAAGGTTTTACTGCAAATTTGTGACACAATCCTTCATAACATAGAACTATTATAGCTTAATCTGTACTATTATTAATAAATTTACTAGAGACATTCTCTATTTTTACTATGAGTCATTTATTTAGCATTTTCAATTGTATAATATCCATTTCCTACGGACGCCTATGACCATCTCTAATGAAAAAATCTAGCTATTCATTCACAGTTTTTGCCCACCTCTATTGCAATGTCTATCTTAACTTTTAGCAATTCTATATACACCATTTACGAAATATTCAACTTTTGACCACTATGTCCCAA
The DNA here is from genome assembly GCA_003550325.1 of Gigaspora rosea. Taxonomy (NCBI): domain Eukaryota; kingdom Fungi; phylum Glomeromycota; class Glomeromycetes; order Diversisporales; family Gigasporaceae; genus Gigaspora; species Gigaspora rosea. The sequence goes on along the minus strand of QKWP01000175.1, from coordinate 352,121 downwards.
AATACGTGTATTGGTACTTAAATTTTTAAAACAAAACGTGTAAAAATAATCTAACACATTGCAAAACTTATTAGAAACTTTTGACGGTTTAAATTAAATAAAAGGCCCATTTTTCAATTATATTGCAATTAATTTCGTATATGCTAAAAAGCATTAATTCTGAAGAATTTGTTAGAAAGATAAACTGAAGAACATTTAGCACCAAGCTTCTATTCCTTGTATTATTTTTGATAAATTTAGTCGTGTTACAAAAACTAAAGTTTTTTGGCCTCAAAAAAAAAAACAAAATAAAATAAATAAAAAGAATATATATTATACTGTACACGAAAGTAAATGATTATATATATGTAAAAAATTAATTTATATATATAGTCCATAAACTCAATGGTACATTGTTATTTCTTTTGCTTTTTCCGTGACGATCCTTCTTCACCACCTTCTTCATTTCCATATTTTTGCTCCATAATTCTACTGATCTTTTGCCAATCTCTATCTAATTTTTGCTTCTCTGTCAATTCTCTTCCACTTCTTCGAGTTTTACGGCCATCACCTGTTTTAACTCCAAATTGGAACGCCGATTTTGGCATTGCAGTTACATTATCCTAAAAAAAAAAAAAAATAACGCAGAGATAAAAAGAACCATAAAATTTGTGGAACTTTTAAATTTAAAAAAAATCACATAGATATGCATTACCTTATAAGCTTGCCATTCTTCTTCGGTATCAAAATCCCATCTTGATAATTGGGCTTTCTTATTTTTAGTAACCCCTTGATCTCGGATGGTATGTTCAACACCAGTGCCATCTGAATCCGAATCTGAGTGCCCGGAATCGTAGGCACTTTCTCGTGTACCTGCCAAGCTACTAACTCCAAGTCCATACGTTGAATAATCTCCCTCGTAGCTATCTTGCCCAAATAACCTCTTCTTAATATCATCTTTTTTTGAAGATTTATAAGTATCATTACCGAGTTCAGTGGTTAAAGGCTCATCTATCTTCTTGACTCCGCTTGCTGTTGCTGCTTGATGTATTAAATTTTTTAAGGATTGATTTTCTTGTGGTTTATCAATTTCCATTGATTCACCTTCAGCTTCCGAATTAAAATAATCCTTTGGCTTTTCAGCACCAATGCTAGTTGAAGAATCTGCAGGTAATGGCGTAACGTCTTTTTTATCTACCACATTATCATTTTCGATCATAACTTTATAATCTCTTCCAGCATCTGCAAATATATCTTCAGAATCATCAATAGCGGCAAGTTTCACCATTGTAACTTCCGCTGGTTGTTTTTCCCTAAGCCTTTTTTTCAGCTTTTTATCTTTAGTATCACCACCAAAAGCTCGTTCCCCTTTCCGCATATAAGCCATCACTCGAGATATTTTTTCAATGACAAGATCATTAGTAGATTTATCAACCCCCGCAGAGTCACTTATATCAGCCTTACTACGAATAACAGTTGTAGGAATAGCAAAAGGATCACTATATCCACCAACCTCATCCGCAAGTTCAAATATGTAAGCCATCCTCCCAGCCACAAATAGTTCATTTACTTTAGGTATTTGTTTTTTACTCTCTAACATAGTGATATTATATAGATTCCGAGCAAGCAGACTATTAATTTTAGGTGTTTCCTGCATTTCTTCCTTAATCCTTTCCAATATAAAATCATCATTTTTTCCAGTACCTTCTTCTTTGGTAATTTCATTACGAACTTTAGCGAGCAATGCATAATCCAAACCTTTGACTAAATGAGTATGTTCTGTATCACCACCAAGATATTTAGATTGTTCATAAATCATTTTTGCTTCTAAAGTTTCACTATTATTAAGAGCTTTAAGTATTTGCTCTGTCTCTTGATAATCTGGATTAGCTCCTTTGCGACGTTCGGCCGCTCGATCACGATATTTAGTGTCATTAGCATCTATATCAGAAACTTCGGGTTTACGATATCGATTGCTTAATGACAAAAATAATGTTAAAATATGAAAAAATTATAATAATTTTTTATTTTTAAAAAAAAAATAAAACAAACTTTTTCTTTGGTTTAGAACCAAATGTTTCGGGCTTAGCAAAAGTTCTTCTATTTTGTGATAACGGAAATAGTAAGTACAAAATAGGTATAAAATTGCTATAAAATTAATAATAAATATAGAAAATTTTACTCACGGAGTTGCTGGTGCCATCCTCTGTCTAGGGGTTGCCATACCGAGAACTCCCTTGGACGAAGCGTCTCCAGGTCTTGGAGTCTGTAGTAGCTTTCGAAAATCATCTTGTTTTAATCTATAATCATAAAAAAAAAAAGAATTAGACTCTCAGTTTTAAACAGTAAATTATAATTTGAAGCTTTAATACCCTCTATGCTTATTTTCTTGCGTGTTTGTATCAGACATTTTATTTTAATAAATATTCTTAACGCTTAAAATATTTAAAATTACTAACCAGCTTGCTTGTACTACCAGCTACATAAATCATGTGAAATCACGAGCTACAAGTCTACGGCCTAAATTACGCAGATCAGTATTGTATACTGTAGATTTTAAAATTGGCCTATACTATACTGATCTGCTCACCCTTTAAATACTGTAATAATTTTAATACAGTAATAATAATCGTTAATAAAACTTGATCAAAACAAAGCATTATCATATCAATGACATATGAGTTGGCACAAAGCAAGAAGAACAGGACGAGCGTTGAAAGAAAAAAGAAAATTAATAATTTTTGCACAAACTAGTAACCACTATTTTACGCGAAAAAAGCTTTATTTAAAGGAATTTAATAAATTAAAAAAATTCATATAACTAATTATCACAAATTTACGCGTAAAAAAAGGCGAGACTTTGCTCCTAAGAAAATTTACTGTGGTTGTAATATTAGAGCTCTTACTTAATAATTGTTGCAGATCAATTTTGGGGTCTCAATTTAAATTTCACAATGATCCGATTCACCTTCGGCGCACTTTCCATAACTTTATGTTATACCTGGGTGTCTAAATTATTTTGCCTTTGATGTACTGTAAATTTAAATGGCTAAATTATTTTTAAGGCATAAAATAATTTAGGATGTCGAAAATAATTTAGGCAACAAAAATTATTTAGCGTGCCGAATATATTTTTAGGAAGTCTAAAATATTTTCACCATTCCAAAATATTTTCGAATGACGAAAATTAAATATAATATTTAAGTTAAATTTTATATTAATTAAATATTAATGAGGTTTTTTTTTACTGCAACTTTTACGCTTTAGTATGTATATTAAAAATCTATTACCGTTGAGCCTATCAAAACCTATATGCATGGTGGTCATGTTTTGTATCGGTATTGAGAGGGTTACAAATTTGAAAACATTATTGCAGAATTACTTGTTAAATCTGATAAAAAATTAATCCGTTTTTCTACTATATAAAATTCTAATTGTTATGATGTTTTCATATCTGATAACCTCTCAATACCGATGCAAAAACATGTTTACATTGTGAAGCGGTAACGTAGCTCGGCTTTAGCAAAAAAAGGGACCAAGTCATGTGACTCAGGATAAAACGAAGGAATTTAATAAATGTCAATTCGGGTTTGGCTTGAGGCGATGCTCCATTGAAGAACAATATTAAGGCACCTCTGGTATTCAAATGGTGGGAACTAAATTCATAGTCGTGTAAATAAGTATGAATTACTTATCGTTAGTCATTCGATACTTTAAATAGTCATTGCCTTGAGATTTAAATCGTAGTGGCAAAGCCCCAAGGTTATTTGTAATGTATAAATAACCATTGATTTCATGTATCTGAAATGAAATATTATATAAAACAGACCATCGAACCATAAGCTCCAGGATCCTAAGTGACAGTAGGATTCTTGTTTTTTTCATAACAGGAGTACATAAATATGCGAACAAAATAAAAAAAAAAAGAAAAAAACACGTATTCATCGTAAAAAATCAAGTGTTATATTTTTTAGTAATATTTTAACCCTTCGGCTTGCGTTCATGGGGAGGAATTTGGGCTAGCACGGATATCACAGATAGATCGTTAATCATATTTGATAAAATAGTTTGTTCTTAGGCCGCGAAAAAGTATTTTGAAGGAGAGTTTTATAGACAATTCTGCTATTTTGATGACCCGCCAACAAAAGTACTTCTATGAATAGACTTCCTCGAAGAAGTAAATCGGTTCCAATTCAGCAAACAACCGAAATTCGAAAAACCGCAGTTTGTAAATAAAGTGATTATAATTACATATAAACATATATATTACTTAATATGCATTAATTAAATTTTATTATATTATATAGGCAAAAATATATATTACTTAATATGCGAAAAATAGCAATAAGTATTAATTAAATTTTATTATATTATATAGATCAACAGTTTTAAATCTATGTCAAATATAATTTGGTGTCATTCTTGATTCTGATCTTTGATTCTAAATAAGAATTATAATTGTTAATAACATTTGAGGGGTTTCAGAATTTAAAAACGTATTTCGGTAATAAATGGAGGTTTAAAAATCTTATTTATGCATCAAAATTTTGAAATCGGGGTTTAGAGTAAGGCAAAATTTTTATATATCCTTACATATTCTTGCATAATTTTACATATTCTCAAACTTCGATTTAATAAATAATCTTTAAATAAATATTATTATCGTTATATCAAGAAGAAACTTTCAAATTTAATATTTATTTTTTTTTAATAAATTATTGTTTGATATTTTTATTGCAAATACAGATGCCTTTCAAATTTAATATTTATTTTTTAAAAATTCGTTATGGTTAAATTAGTATTACAAATACAATTAAAAATATTATCAGAAATAATCAGTTTTCCAAAGTTGTCACATGATTATAATTGTAGCTTGAATGGATGGTCATTAATATTGAAATTGTCAATATTTGCAATCGTCTACATTATGTTTTCTTCTTCAAATTGTTCTAACTTATTATCATTATTATCCATATCATCAAATTCGACATTAGATATGATTTTCTTCAACATGTTTCATTAAATGTTTCGTTAGAATTACGTAGTTGCATTAACTTGAATAATTTGTTCAAAATTATTTATTCTTTTTTATTTTGAATAATATGGTTTGAGCGATTTTTTTCTTGACCAATATGCCACCGAATAATATGTCATTTTTGTTGCACAACCATTTGTTAAAGGCCAATTTGACATTGTATATAATATGTTATCACGTTCAAACAATCAGTAATAATTCATAAAAAAAAAACATTCTATATACAAATAACTTAAAGTTAAATTTTAGCTATTCGATTATAATACATAATTATTGTTACTATGCCCATCCCTAACCACGAAGGGGCTCAGTTTACAAACGCATTAAATTCAAAGCCAGATGCACTGTTATTGGATGCGAAATCTCCAATAATGGAATTATTTTCTTTTTCTTTTATAACAAATAAATCACTTGCATACTTAAATTATATAGCATATTCAACCAATCATCATCGCAGAAGCAACAGACATGAACACGTGATAATAATGATCACTTGCTGTCGTAAAAACACGGACAAAACATACTGTTGAAACCACTAAACCATTTTTGAAATTTCAAATCACCCAATGCTAGAATTATGAATTATCTCACGATTAACCACCAATGTTAAAAGTACTAACTGATATACACCGTTAAATAGTGAACTCAAAAGCTAACATATTTACTTTTAAAATCACTAATCTATCAGCTATTCACTATTAAAATTATTAACCCACCCACAACTAAAATCGGTACTACTCACTTCTGAAATTATGGACTACCTACATTAACCACTCACTATTAAATATTGAACGCACCTCACTATCGTGATCCCTGAAACCACTAAATCACACATTAGGGGGTTTCAGAGTTAACTTATTTTGAAAATAAGTGGGAGTTCGAAAAGTACTATTTCTGTTTTGAAATTTCGAAATAAGAAAATGAAATAAGAGTTATCCGGAGATAAAATAAGCAAACTTTCTTTGATAGAGTTTCGAAAGAAAATTCATGATTGTAAAAAGAATTCATTATTATATAAATAAAGTTTACAAATTAAAATAAATAAAATATATAGAACTAGGGATCCTAATTTTCTGCTGCGACAAACCCCAAATTCACTTCGAATTATGCGAATTATGCGATAAATTTTTTTAAATTATGCTACAGATTATGCGGATCAGATATATAAATTTTTATCGTTATCGTTATTGTAAGTACTGAACCCCATCAGTAACTTACTAATAAAACCACAAAATCTGTGTAATATAAAATTACGAAAAGAGTCGTGTATACAAAACTGTCTTTTGTGCCAAAAAAAAAATTTCCTGCAAAATTTTAGTATAAGGCCACGCAAAGTTAATTTTTCGTTTTGCATAACCCGCCGACCTTTTTATTTAAATTTCAATCATGCCAATTATTCCATTTTTGCTATTTAATTTTTTCTCTGGTGGCACCCGATGGTGACCTTAATTACCCGATAGAACCGAAAAAAAAAAATCTAAAATTTTCTGGGTGTGAACATGAGCATATTAATTTACAGTAGATTAAAAAAAAAGTAAAAAATCCGACCAGCCAACTTAAATCCATGTTATGCAAAACGAATAATTAACTTTGTGCCCTAATATATGTTTCTTATTAAGTTTTTATACTACTTTAACGATATGATTTATTACTTAACATTCTACCGTTATTTGAAATTTCAAATCTGATAATTTATGAAATTTATGTTTCGTAAAATCAAATGCTGCGTCCAATAGGAACTGGTGGGGAAATTGATAAACTGCTATTACTCGATCTTTAATTCCGGCCATTTTATGCGCAGATTATGCTTTATTAATTATGCGAAATTCATCTTGATATGCGAATATAGCAGTCGCATATGCTTCTGCGGTAAAATCTTATGCTATCGCAGATCCGCGGTATCCCTAGACTGTAGACCTGGTACCCTGATCACTAATTATACACGTGATCAAAAGGCGATTTTGGACCAATAAAAATATTTTTATTTATAGATACTATATTGTTAAAAGTTCAAAAAATTTTGGATTTATTTGGATTTTGTTCCAAAATTTTACGTGGCCCTGACCAGTCCCTGACCACGACTTGTAAAGCATGATCATAAATTGCACAAAATCGATATTGGTGATAAATATTTTTAATTACACACTGATCGTTACTGATAAGAAAAATGTGATTTTCACGTTATGCCTTTGATTGGCGCGAAATTTGATCGGAATAGCTTTGCGCCAGACAGACGCGAATTTTTTTTTCTTCAGTTGGTTTTGATGGATGACATATTCAAAGAACCTCGCTTAAAGAGCTCAAAGATTTTTTTGACTACAAATGTTCAAATATTTTAGGCATACACAAATTTTTCACCGAAGAGTCAGCTTCCAAATGGTGTTTAGAAACTTTTGTGAACAGGTTAATATGTGAAGAGACGGAACTAAGTTTCGAACAAGTCCAAGAGCTTTTTTTGGCCGATTTGGACCAAATTAATAACCAGATGAACGTTTGCAGTCCTATTCATGCATTTTGTTCAAGTTATATTAATTGGATGCAGGTAACTATCCAGTTCTATTGATTCATAATATTACGTAGCAATATAATCCAAGGCTAATCCTAGCATCTATCAAAGACGTGGAAGGGGCAGGCAGTTTCGAATGCATGTAAGGAGTAAATGCACAATATTAAAAACCAATCTGAAGCATAAGCGTAAACATAAAGAAATTGCCGAGGTGTGTATTAATTATTTTTTGGCGTTTTTTTCTGAAAGCAATTTGAATGTCGATTAGAATGTTTGTGCTTTTTATTAGGACCTTGTTTCAGAAAATGCAAAATATATGGCATTTCAAAGTATCTTACAGGCTAATAATTTTGCTAATGAACATAAAGAATTGGGTGGATTTAAATTTGATAAGGTAATTATTCTTTTTATAAAATAATAATTTTAAAAAAGGTCAACTATTTATTTACTCTTCTATTATAATTTAATAATATAGGAATTAGTTTACTATAAAGATAAAGCACAAGATTGGCTTCATGCTAATGAGTTTTATTCATCTTTTGCTTTATTAATTATAGACTGATATAACTATAAGATGTATTAGTTGTCATACTTTTCAAAATATGCAAAAAGTTTATGCATCTTGTGTCATATATATTAAGTATTTGGTTGGAAAAGCAAAATTTTAAGCCCAGAAATAATAAAAAATAATATCTGTCAATCTACTGTATTAACACGTTTGTGCAATATGATTTTTTTGTTATACAAACATGTAATTGGTCACAATAGGGTCTTCCAACACGTGATTCCAATTATTTTAAACTATAGATTTATAGATCATTGATTTTGAAATAAATACGTCACTGATTTGATTCTAAATCAGAAATCTGAATCTTAGCTGAAACCCATTGTTAAAATCACTAATCTACCTATTGTTGAAATTATGAACCTGCTACTTTTGAAATTACTAACTGTCAATTAATTAAATCACTACTAAAATCATGAAAGGTAGACAAACAAATTATTACATTGTCAGGATGTTAATATAGGTTTTCCCTTACCATAAAAATCATTACGAAAACACATTAATCCCAATTTTTTTTAGATCAAGTTCATCTCTAGCTTAACAATATGGCAGGTCAACCCAACTTTATCAACAAAATTACTGCTGACAAAATAGTTTATAAAATTGACCCAAGCAGTCCATAATCATGGCCAATTTTATAAAACACTGAACGAAAAATTATTTTATTGCTTAACTTATATATCTTATCATAATCAGACTTATTTACACATCCTAAATAAAGCGCTTCATTTCTGGTTTCGGTGCGACAACATCGCACAGTTACTAATTTCGTAAAATTAGGTGTGGAATAATAACGTTTTTCTAAGGAGGGGTTTCAGAATTAAAATTCGTAAATCTTACTTGTTTTTGTCTCTCATTTCTGGGTTACACTATGAAAATACAAATGGGTATTATTCTAATCGAGCAACCTACGCAGCTTTCTAGCATCGCGTAATTTTTCCTTTGACTGTCATTCCGACAGGTCATAGACTGTATTACTTTGTACATTCACTTCTATAAGAATGACTGACGTCTTAATCATATGCCACCTGACCCTCGTTTACCATATGACTGAGGGTCGATGTAACTAGAACGAATATCGGGTTCGCAGAAGAAAAAAGTCTATCTTACGAATCTCAAGAATACTAAAATATACTTTATACTTACTCATTAATTCACTTAAATTGTACCTTACTCTCATACTTACTTCCCCTTGATTGATCACTCGATCAATCAATCGATCGAACATGTGACCATAAATGGTCTGTCACATGTCCGAATCTGAGACAAAATCTGTCTCGATACTTACAGACTTTTTTGATATAATAAGACGACGTATTTAATAAGTAATGTACAAATCATTTAATTATTTTATTGTTAATAATCGATACTGCTTCTAATATCGTTTTATGCTTAACATGCTTAAAATTTCATATCGACAATGCCAAATTAAACAAATAAATAATCTTTTAAAGACACTTATGAATGAATACTACTAGTACGAATAAGGCTATTACTAAAGTTCTGAATAAAGAAATTAACGAACTATTGGAATTAATACAAGCCATAGTACTGGATAGATATCTTACTATATGTGAAAGAACAATTAAATCTAACGATTTTTCAAGTTCTTTTGCTTAATTATAATAATTTGCTTAAAAGCTCTCTTAGGAGACATATTAATATATAAGATAACTTAAGTAATACAGTAATATTTGTTAAGCTATATAAAAAATAATTTAAGTGAAAGTTTAATAAGTTATATAAAAAATAATTTAAGCAAAGGTTTAGTAAGTAATATAAAAAAATAATTTAAGCAAAGATTTAGTAAGTTATGCAAAAGAATAAGGGTTAATAAGTAATTTGAGCAAAAGGTTTAATAAAGTAATTTGAGCAAGGGTTTAGTAAGTAATTTGTGCAAAAGTTTAGTAAGTTATATAGAAAAATAACTTAAGTGAAGGTTTAATAAATAATTTGAGCAAAGGTTCAGTAAGTAATTTGAGCAAAGGTTTAATAAGTAATTTGAGCAAAGGTTCAGTAAGTAATTTGAGTGAAGGTTCATTAAGTAATTTGAACTAAGGTTTAGTAAGTTATGTAAAAATAATTTGAGCAAAGATTTAATAATTTTGATGAAAGGTTTATTATTTATTAGCGATCTGAATTAACGTGCAGTAGTATATAATAATTTTGGAAAGATGTTATACAGTAGACCTTTCATAAATGCAACCTTTATATAAATGCACTTTCTTTAAGTGCACTTTACATGCACTTTCTTTCTATGAATGCGCCTCATATATACTTTCTTTCTATAAGTGCAGGTGCGTGATATACAATATCAATTAAAACTATGTGGTCATATAATAAAATTTATTAATGAAATTTTTTTTTAGATAGCGATTGATAGCTGATAATTAATACAAAATTTTAAATAAATATACAGCCATAACAGTTCAATAGTTTTGGATAAAATTCACAAAGACTAGTATTACATTTCTATGAAAAAACTATAGAATAATCTCATTTATTTAAACATATAGTTTTTTTTTTCTTTAAAAAAAGTGACAAGAGAAAAGGCTTAATATTAGCCTAAAATGTTATTACTGTATATAGAAGCAGAATTGATTAACAATAAATGAAATAATATGGGCAGTGTCAACTAAAACAAGGCTTATGCATTTTTTGCAAAAATAAGTTAACTATACCATTATATAACGCAGGAATTTTTCTATATAATTTGACATTTAAAGCATTGATTTACATAGTAAAATTTTTACCAATGCTTACTTTTTGAAATGCTATATATGATTAAACGTATCTAAAATTAGAATTTGAATATCCAGTTATCGATCTTTAAAACTCAATAAATGAGCTATGCTAAGCTGTAGAAAGAAGTACTTTTACCGTTTGTTGAAATATTCAGGTGTTTTAGGAGGGAAATAATGGGTTTATAATGGGTTGACAACTTCAAGAATAAACTCAGAAGCAAATTTTTAAAACTGACCTTTTTAACACATATTTGGCTTATAATTAAATATATAAGCACCATAATTTTCTACGTATTTAAGGGTAGAGGGTATGTAGATCATTTCAATTAATAAACGAGTGACCAAAAATATTTTTACTGCGAATTTAAAAGTTGCTACATATAAAAGTTAATTTTTTACTATATAAATTGTATTTATGTACTAAGTAAAAATTGTTTGTAATAAAAAATTACACATATCATAAAAATTTTATTAATTTTGAATAAAATTTGATAAAGTTTTTATAGTATCAACTTTTGCGGGGCGATCACAAATTGGCCAATCAAATCACGTGTAAACAATAAATAAAATAGAGTCGCGAAGATAAAAACAACTATATCTTAGGTTCTACTGGGCCAATTTTAATAATTCGACCGCCATTAGAATCAGAAAAACCTCCTCTACAATTTTATTTAAAAATTTAATATGGTTACTTAATAAAAATTTTCTTTATTATTAAATATAAAATTTTTAGTAACTAGTTTATTAATAGAAATGATCTACATACCCTCTACCCTTAATTATAACACAAGGTTAGTTAAAAAGGCTGTTCTTATGAAAATTCGTACTATAATAAATTTTAAGTACGAAATTTCTTTGATAATCCTCGATCATGATTGGTTGATTTTGGGGTTGAAACAAATCGGCCAATATAATTTTATGCAATTCGTATAAAACCGCATAATCCGCATAATATGATTGATAATGTATAATATCAGCAAATTTTATATATAAATATATATTGATAACTAACCAATAAGATATATATCGATACTAATCACCCCTGCCGATTTCTATCGATAGTGATAGTAATCGATATATAACTAATATAGATATTAATCAATATATATCTAATATGATATCAATTAATAATTATTATATTCACATAGTCATGCTTTTTGCAAATTTTTAAATGTTTTACAGGATTTTGCAAGTTTTCGCAATTTAATATAAAATTTTATTTTTTTATTTATTATTATTATATAATATATTAATTTATTAAATATACAAAATAGTTGCAAGTTTCGCAATTTAATATAAAATTTTATTTTTTTATTTATTATTTTTATATTTTAAATATTACATATTTTATTATATATTATTATAAAAAAAAGCCAAAAAAAAATAAATCCAAAAAAAACAAAATCAAAAAAAAATAAAAAAATGAAAACAAAAAAAATAAACTATTATATTCCTTATATTCATTTATATTTGCTCATATTTGCTCATATTCGCTTATATTTGCTTATATTTGCTACTTCTTGCAAAGTGCCAGAAAGTTAAGTCATTTTTTTGCAAAGTTCCGAAAGAAGTAAGGAATAAATAAAATAAAATAAAATTAAAAAAATAAGTAAAAAACAAAAAAAACAAAACTGAAAAATAACAAAAAAAACAAAACTGAAAATAAATAAACTATTATATTTCTCATTTTCACTTATATTTGATTAAATTCGTTCATATTCGTAACTTCTTGCAAAGTGCCAGAGATGTTAGAATTGGTGTTCTTGCAAAGTGCCAGAAAAGTTAAATCGTTTTCTTGCAAAGTTCTGAAAGAAGTAAAAGATAAATAAAATAAAATAAAATTAAAAAAATAAGTAAAAAAAGAAAACAAACAAAAAACAAAAATGTAAGCAAACTAAATAAAAAAATAAACAAAGCCCCAAATCTCCATTTTGAGTTTGTGTTTTGCAATTCAGAAATTGGCGACAAAGTACTAGAATAAAATAAATTAATAAAAATAAAAAAAAACAAAACCAAAAAACATAAAACGAAAAAAAATAAAACAAAACCTTGCAAAAACTTGCAATAACTTGTGAAAACTTGCAAAAACTTGCAAAAACTTGCATTCTTGAACTTTCGAAATTGTTAAAGAAAGTAGTTGTGTATTCTTGCAAAGTGTTGAAAGGCTGAGTTGGCTTGTGCAAAGTGCTAAAAGTCATTGGATTTCTTGCAAAGTGCTAGTGGTAAAATATAAAAATAAAATAAAAAAATTAAAAAATAAAAAAAATAGAAATAAAAAAAAACAAAACAAACTAAAAAAAATGAAACAAAACAAAAAAATACAAAAGAAAAACGAAAAAACAATATAAAATCAATAGAAAATTTAAATTATAAACAAAAAAAAATAAACAAAGATCTAATCTGATCTTGTAGTACAATCATCAAAAATTATCAAAACATTTCGTTATTAGTTAAACGCATCCTTGATATGATCCAGGTTACAGATCGTCCTAAAATATTTCGAATATATTCGAAATATTAAAAATAAAAAAGAAAAAAGGAGAGAGAGATAAAAGAAAAAGAGGAGTAAAAGGGAGAAAGAAGTAAAAATCATTCAAAACGGTCTTTTTTTTAAGTTTTTTCACACTTTTTGTAGAATATATTTTTATGATTCATGGTGCTTACGGATTAAATGGGCTTAAGAAAGTTTGAACCCTATTTTTTTTTTAATTTGGTAATCCGGGTTAAAATTTTTGTGATGCGATCAAAACACTATGTAATTGTTAAAGATCTGCTAATCGTCATATATCGTTTTAAATAATTATGATTATAATTGATTTATAGATATATAATGATTTAATATAAAATATGATATATATTGATTATAGATATATATTGAGTTTTATCCAATTAACAATATATAATAATATTTTATAATCGATATAAAACGATTAAGTGCTATATGGGGTGCCTCGTATTAAAAGGGCCCATTTTGCAATTTTTTTGAAAAATGAGTTTTTATTAGATTCATGTAAATTTCAATATGGTTAACATTTTTCGATTATAAATGAAGGTCGATTTGCATAATAAAAAATGGTGGTAATGTAAAAAAAAAATTACACGAGTCTGCCTAAAGACAAGCACATCACGAGATTACCCAATAGTTACTTGTTATATTTAATCAATCAAAATCATAAAATTTGCTTAATCCCGGATTAGTCCGAAAATCAAAACAAACGATTAAACTCAATTATCTCAAAATAAGCTATATAACAAAATGGGCCCTTTTAATACGAGGCACACCATATATCGATCAATATCTATATATAAAATTTGCTAATAAATACGTTAGATTTGCTGCATAATATTGCATAAAATATGTCGCTATTAAATAATTTTCGCATATTAGCTCTTTAAGTACAATTCCAAAAAGTTCTGAATAGAAAATCAATCAACGCAAATTATGAGCAAGGTTAAGAAAAAAAATTTAAGGAAGTTCTGAAGTATTCCGAATATGGGTCCATACTAAAACTCTGCAAAACTTAGCATAATCGTGCATAAAATATAAATTTTGGATACAGAATAGCGCATAATTATAAAAATGTATATACATCAAGGCACATAATTTACTTTTGTTGCATGCATAATTAATAGTTTATTGCTGCATAAAATCATCGTCCCTGATGCTGCCCCATATAATGTAATCATCACTTGTGATCTACAATGCATAAATAAAAATAAATCATTTTATCAAAACAAAAATCAACACTTTTTAATGTTAGATTAGGGTAAGAATTAGGAATTAGAAAGGTGCTTTATATATAGTAAAATTTTGCAAGAAATTTTTTTTTTGTATAAAAAAAAGTAGTTTCATAGACAAATTTCTAGGTTAGAAGCAATTTTTTAAAAATTTTGGTTGTTTTTGTTGTACAAAAATTGATTTATATATTATATCTTATCCTAAATTTTAATTGGCTATTGTACTATAGGTTAGTGATTTAAACTAGCTAATGCAGCTGCAGCTAACATTGGGAGAATTTTTTAGGTTCAGATTTGTGCAGATTTCTAAAAAAAAACAATAATTAAAAATCTGCAAAGATCTGCGACCCCATAACTATACTTAATAGGCAATTCTCCAGTCAACTGGTTCAAAAATTTTTTTTTATATATAAATTTTACTATAAGTGCGAATGCACAGCGTCTCTATCTAAAACTTTTTTTATACTAAGTTAATCACCTTTCTGGCTTAAGAAACTTTTGTAAAGCTCATTAAAACGCATCTAATAGTAGTTAGAGCGTCGAAATTGGCTTGGTGAATACCAAGATATCTTTA
Organism: Gigaspora rosea; assembly: GCA_003550325.1. Lineage (NCBI taxonomy): Eukaryota > Fungi > Glomeromycota > Glomeromycetes > Diversisporales > Gigasporaceae > Gigaspora > Gigaspora rosea. The sequence goes on along the minus strand of QKWP01000175.1, from coordinate 336,980 downwards.
AAAAACCTTTCTTTTACTATATAAATTTCTTTATAAACAATACTATTGTTTGCAAGGAAATTTACATAGTAAAAAAAAGGTTTTTTAAAGATATCTTAGTATACACCAAGCTGATTTTAACGCTCTAACTACCATTAAATGCAGTTTAATGAGCTTTACAAAAGTCTCTTAAGCCAGAAAGGTGATTAACTTAGTATAAAAAAAAGTTTTAGATAGAGACGCTGTGCATTCGCACTTATAGTAAAATTTATATATAAAAAAAAAATTTTTGAACCAGTTGACTGGAGAATTGCCTATTAAAGAAATTTTTTTATAAATTCTGCAAAGATTTTTAAAAATATATAAATCTGCACAGACCAAGAGTGTAATAGCCAAAAGTAAATAAAAATAAATTACTATATGCTCGTCTAAAGATTAAATGCTAGCTAAATTTTCATACATTAAAAAAATTTATTCAAATATTTATACTATATTTTAACAATGTAATTTATAAATATTTTATTACAAATATATAATAAAAAATAATACATGTAAAAAAAATAACTAAATAAAAAGCAAATAAAAATAAGGAGTTATCTATATATCACATAGTGCGATACTCTTATTTATCACCCAACCAATCAAATTTCAGAATCAGGTGTTAACATAAAAAATACAAAAAACTTAAATCAAAATTTTGTATAGAAAACAGCCCTTCGTGTTCTAACAAAAAAAATTCTTTGCAAAATTTTGATATAAACTATGCATTACTTTAACCCAAAACTGAACTTACCCTAACCCTAATTAAAATGAAGTAAAGTGTTTTGTTTTTTTATTGTTTTGATTTCACATTACACCTGTCCTTATAGAGTACGATATATAATTGTATTGCATGGTGCGATACATACATTTTTTCTAAATAAATAACAATAAATCTTAAACACTAGCTAAATTTTCATACATTGAAAGAATACATTATACTATACTAACTATCGTGCTACTAACTATAATATCATGCTACATTTTATACTAACTATCTTGCTACGTCCTGAAAGGACCCCGAAGAATACATATATAACTCAGATCCAGACTCAAAATTTTAATATAACTTTATCCACTTAATTTTATTAAAAGCTTTATACAAAATTATCATATAAGTTCAAATTTACTAATAAATTATACAATTTCAGATCTGAGTACCAGTATAATCATGTTAACCACCAAAGCCAAAAACATAATTACACAAAAAAAAGTGACGAAGAGAAAATCAGAAACCTATCTAGAAAAAGAAGGGCGGTAGTTAACCGTGTTCAAATTCAACAACAAAATTTTTAGTTCCGAAAATAAGCTACCCATACGATCGATGAACGTTGCTACATAGTAAAGTCTAAATTTTACTAAGTAAATCGATTAAAGTCGCATAAGTAACATTGTTCAGCAGATCAAAATACGCGTAC